>JAMXBB010000012.1:62486049-62743915 GCA_024138015.1 Lumnitzera littorea | reverse complement strand
GAGAAATGTTGTAAACTTTAACTGCAATAATTGAATGATAACATATATATATAATTCCTCACTTTTATAGGTAAATGATTTATTTAAATTACAAATTGTCTACTTCAAAGCGGGTTAGTTGTGGACGCCTTGTGTAGATCAGGTCTGGGATAGCGGTTGTGAGGCCAACTTCTATCTTAGGGTGGTTTACACGGCGGGGCTGTTACGACTCTGCCGCTTCGGGGCGTGACATAATCAAGGAAGAATCTTCTTCCACAATAAACCCCAATGAGCAACCAATGGTATAACAATCTAGACCTGATGAAACACCTTCCACAATGACTCCAAATGAAAAATTCCAAATTATATTGTAAGATAATCCAAAATACTCAACCAAGGCTCCAATCAGTGTTCCAATAGACTTAGAACTTTTTAAGTCTTTGATAATAGTTATTTAACCTCCAATGACATCCCCAATAGTCCCAGAAACACAAATGCAATAAACTGAACAAGTTGTTCCGGTTAAAAAAACGAATCAGAATGTGCAAATAATTGAGGTGTCATCTTCTTCCTCCAAGAAGATAATAGTCCCTAAAAAATCAATGTTTTTTGTTAAGGGAATTTTTAAATATGTTTTCTCAGTTGATAAAAATCTTTTTAAAAAAGATCCACATGATTATGCCAAAAAAATTTTTACTCAAAATTTTAATTTTATTCCCTATGACTTTTACAAGAAAATAGAATTTTATGAAGGAATTCTGAGTGAAACAGGTTTAGTTTCATTCAAACATTTTGAAAATAATGTGATAATTAGCTATTCTACTGCTAGAATCGATAAGGTCTTAAACCTTAATGAATGGTATGGATCTAGTCATCTAGCAATGGCCAAAAAATTCTAAATGTCCCCAATGGAAGCACAACCCAATTACCAAGTTACTTATAATTACTATGGTTATAAGCAAGTTTGGTGGAATTCCTTTTATAGAATAAACCAAAAGAAATTACACACATGGCTAGTTTTCTTTGATAAATGTTCTTCAAAGAACTTTCCTCATTAGTTTGCACACTAGTGGGATGAATTTGGAGCTACAATTGACATAATCTATGAAAATTCCCGCAATGGTTATGGAGTGTTTATGAAAAATTATTTTCCAAAGCCCTATGAAAAATACTTTGAGAAACTCATGTTATATTTCTTGCACATCATTGTCTCATGGGTTGTAACATGGTTTTTCCAATACAAGCAAGATTATGATTTTCAAACTACCATATTAACGAGGAAATATAAATTTAAATGGTTGGATAATTTCAAGATGCGGAATAAAGTCGAAGAAAATGCTATCCTTAACGGATAAAGAATAATCAATCTTTAGTAATTCCATCCAATGTTTAAGACATTCAAACTCCTTTCCCCTATGACAAAGGATTTTTAATTTCATCAATGGTGAATGTAAGCTCTTTGATACAAATGAAAGAACTATTGGAGAAAGCACTGACAAGTTTGAATGAATCAATAGGTGGATTAGTTACGGAATTGGCCTCCCATTACAGTGGCAATGCCAATGAAGACGATTGCTACGGAATAGATTTAATAGATTGATGAATAATGTAATGTATTTTATATGTATACCTACACTGTATTATACTCATAGAAATAAGTGTTCACATATATCACAGTATACAATGATGTCACCAATGATGTTACTTCCGACATAATGATTTCTATTCCTTTACTTTTCACTATTTACTATAGTGAATTGTTGGCCATTATGCTTTACTTTCACTATTCCTAAATAGTATAATGTCTAGGCCTCTTTTCTTATAAAAGAGACCTCATTCCTCATTTAAAACCAAGCCTTTTTTTCCACAATATTCTCTCCAAACGAATTTCTCCTCTCCTCTCCTCCTCTTGTCTTTATGCCCTTTTAATCTTCTTCCATCCTTTCTAACCCATCCATCCTTCTACTCTCTTCTCTTCTTTTCTTTTCTTTCTTCTTATAACTGTAAAGCGCACATATGCTTTTATCTTGAGGTATAACACCATATACCTCCAATATTTCTTCCAATGGTTCATGTACAATGCTTATATTTTGTAAATACTATTTTGAAATGTAATGAAATTTTCTATCTTGATTACATCTTCTTATGTTCATCTTATGAGGCGAATCTCCATCAAATAAATGGGTGTAACTCCATAAGATTAGTGTTCTTATGTTTTTATATGTTTATATGTCTTATGTGCATACTCCATAATCGGCTGGTTATACTACCTATGGTGGTTTTCTTTTAATGCTTACTATTTAATGTCATAAGACCTCACTAGTCTTAGCTCTACCGCTTGTGGTGGTTTAAATTTATGTTTATAGTTATATTTCTTTAATGTTATTTTATCCTTGTTGATGTTTAAATGTTTAATTAATTTTATTTCATTATGTATGCTTTGAAGGGATATATCAATCATTATCTAAATCTTATAGCAAATTATAGATGTAACAAAATGTGTATGAGAATTCAAATTGAATAATTAGAAAATATTGTTAATGATCTTAAAAGGAATACTTGTCTAGGTAAGTTTTTCAATGCTTGTTTTGAACATCATTTAAATTTAATTTAAAAATATGAACAAAGAATATTTGAAAGCAAGAGAAAAGAAAAATATTATCATGAAATGATTTCAAGAGTTTGCTGTTAATGCTTGTTTAATATTTAATGTCTCAATAAGTTAAAAATAATAATGATAATAATCTAATAGAATTTAATGAATATTTAGAAAATGCAATAAAATTTTTATTATATCTAGTTTAGATCTATTCTCTTCTAGGAGAAAGGTTTTATTTGTATGATATATATTTTAGAAGAAATTAATATACTATCTTTCTCTCCATCTATAATTATCAAATGTTTCATTAGTATTTCCTAGCTATCGTTTAGGGTAGCTTCTCTTGGGTGCCTTATATATGTATATACTAAAATTGCAACTTATCACATAAATAAGAAGTAACTTATATGCATATAAATATATAAGTTAGTTACTCATACCTATCTATTTAAGATAGTTGAGTAATTATGTTGGCATTCATTCCAATATTTAGAAATAAATTGGACAATACCTTCTTTATCATTTTGTTTTTGTTTTAAAATTCCCTCAAATCCTATATCAGATGCATCTGTTTCTACAATTTTGTATAAAGATAGCTCTACTATATGGAGATAAGGAGTTTCTTTTATTTTCTCCTTAATTAATTTTACTATATTTGTGTGTTCATTTGACCATTGTGGAGAAGTATTTTTTAATCTTTGCAACAACGGTTTGCAAAGAATATTAAGGCTTGGGAAAAAACTAGCAACATAATTCAGGCTTCCTAAGAATCTCTAAAGTTGATTTTTATCCTTAATTTCATTAGGAAATTTAGAAGTGAATTCAATTGATCTTTGGATTGGGATTATTGTTCCATTATGAATATTAAATCTTAAGAATCTGATCCTAGTATGAAAAAGACTGATCTTAGAAGGTGACATAACTAGCCCATTTTATCTAGCAACATTAATAAAATTCTTAACATGTTTAAAATGTTGATTTATATTGGGTCAAAAAAATTAAAACATCATCAATATAAATAATTATGAAATTTGCAAAGTCATTAAAGATTTCATTTATTATTCTTTAGAATTCAGAGGAACATTTTTTAATCTGAATGGCATAATATTTCATTCGTATTGACCAAAAGGAACTATGAATGCAGTTTTATATCGGTCACTTTCCTTAATTTAAATTTGCCAAAATCTAGATTTCATGTCAAATTTCGAGAATACTTTAGTATTATGTAATTTATTAAGTAAATCTCTTTTAATGGGTATAGGGTACCTAATCCATTTTAGAGCATTATTTAGAGGTTTATAGTTTATAACTAATCTAGGGATGCCTTTTTCTATTTCTGCATTTTTATTGATATAAAAAGCTGAACAACTCTATTGAGATTTACTCTTACGAACTAATTTTTCATTAAGCAAATTATTGGTTTTATTTTTACAGTGATTTAAGACTTCATTATTCATTTGAGAAGGTCTTACTTTAGTCAGAATATTTTTCTCATTAAAATCATTTTTATATGGTAAATCTACAATATGAGATCTACAGTTCCAAAAAGCATTAGGAAGTGTCGAAAATATTGAATTTTTAATTTCTAATTCTAAATTAGAATTTTTTTTCATTAAGTCTTTATTGGAAAGATGAGTTTCAAATCTTTTAAATTCAAGGTTATTTTTTAAATACATTAGATGTTTTTCCTTATATTATGTTAGATAGTTAAGTTTTGAAATTGAATTATGTTTAAGTTCATTTAAAATTTTTGTCTGTGGTTTTGAGACAAAATTGAAGATAAGTTTCTTTTTAAAGTAGAATGTCTTAATACCAGAATTATTAACAAAAAAGGGTTGGATCAAGTTAATAAAAGGTATTCCTAAAATAACATTTTGTTTTAAGTTTTTAATAAGAATAAAAATAGTTTTATATGAAACATTATCTTTCATTATTTCAGCATTACATAATTTAAAATCAATCCTCAATTTGTTATCAGATGTAGTACCTAAGGGTTGGGTTGTTTTTTTCAAAATATTTGGTTGGAATTAACCTTTCTCTTATATAATTTAAATCTAAACCTGTATAAAAAAAAAAAAACCATTGTTTCCAAAACAAATGAATTGTTGATTTTAATTGTGATATTAATTAACCATTTTTTAGTCATTATTTCAATGAGTTGATTGAGATAATCGGAGTAAAAAATTTGTTGTTCACTATTGTTAGAAGTTTCAATTCCCTCATTATTAGAAAATTCTTGAATTACCATTTTCTATTTAAATTCAAGAAAATCCTTTTGAAGATTCAATTACATTAATTTTAATTCTTTTATTTCTTATTTCTGGACATTAATTTCATTGTGGAGGTCATTAATAGAAATAGATTTCTTCTGTCTCATTTTACCTCTTTCAAGGATTTCATTAAGGTTATTAGGTAATTTTGGTGTAAGTATAAGATTAGTTTTATTAAAATTCTTTAAACAATTAAGTGTATCATTATCATTGGATAACTAGTCAATATTGCAAAGAATTTCTTTTTCTTTATTTGTTAGAACAGTAATTTTATTTTCTTCTTTAGATGATGAAGATGTTGTAGGTTCAATGTCATTTATTTGAATTCCATCATCATAATCATTTTCTGATAAAGATGGTTCATTATCTGCAAAAATTTGCAAAATGATTTCCATTGTTTTATTAGCAAGGTTTAATTCATTAAGTTTGTTATTAATTTTACAGAAATTGGCTATGTGACTAATCTTATGACATTTATAATACCTTAATTGTTTATATGATTTTCTTTTTTGTCTTTTATCCTTTTTATCATTTTCGGTTTTTTGGAAAGTTTTCTCTTAAAATTTTTATAGGGTTTTTTATGTGCACATTGCGAACATTGTGTATGTGAATAAGAACGTTTTATATTCTTTTTCTTCTTTTTATCGACAAAAGAGGGATCATATTAAGCATAAAATTCACTAAGGTTTTGGTATTTTAAGCGCTATTCATTTTTCAATTGTTTTTACAATCTGATTATAGTACACAAATTAGTTCCAATTTTGCATGCATAAGAAGCTAATTCTCCATAAGATAAATTAACATAGGGAATTTCCCTGTTATTTTCTTCCCATATTTTATTTCTAACCTATTCTCTTATTAGCTTAAGTAAACCGGCTCAAAACTTTTCTTTTAAAAAAGATTGGTTACAATAATTCTTAAGTAAGACTCTTTGGAACAAAATGTCTTTGTACTGTTTAAATTTTCCTAGTGACTTACACTTCATGTTTGACAACAAATTTAATGTTTTGTCCCTAATATATAAAGGCTCTCCTATGAAATGTTGGTTGATTGAGAATATTAATGTATTAACAATGTCTTGGATTGGTTCATCATTACCATAAAAAATTCTTCTTCCATTTTCATCAATTTTACATGAAGTTAAAATATTGATATGTTGTTTCTCAGTGAGATAGTTATCTCACTAACCTTTTAATTATCTAGTAAAACTAGAAATTAAAAGGAGTATTACTTGATAATTAGTAACATTTGGAACGATTTTATTAGTATTTGAAAATGTTATTATTTGGTTAAGAACATTAAGGATTTTTTATTCAAAGCATCCATCTATATTCCATTCGTAAGTAGATCTTACCAAATACTTATTTTGGTAAGTATAATTTTTTTCGTCAAAAATTATATCAGGAGGTGTTGCTCTTTGATAGTATAATTTTTAAAACTCTCTTTAATTAATATTATTAATTTCATCATCTAACTCATTAATTGATAAATCTTTTAAAGAAACTTTAGACATTGTTTCATGGATTGAGTCATTATCAATTTCATTAAGGACATTAATTTTTTTTGAAGGAGTATCATCTAGGAAAATTCCTCTTTTAACAAGAGTTGGTGTATCTAAATATAACATATTAATTGACTTTGAAGACGAAGTTTCTTCTTTAACCATTTTATTTTTTAGCATTCTTTTCATATTATCTAACGCCTTTAAAAATTCATTACTTGGATTTTTTGGTATTTTAAAAGGTCTAAACAAATGTGTATTTTTATTAATTTTATTAGTTAAATTTTTTTCATTAGTTTTGTTTATTTCATTGTTAATTACGATTTCCATTCTATCTAATTGTTTTCTTATGGTATGCAAGTGTTGATTAGTGAAATTATTTTGATTTATTGTTATTTTTTAATTCCTAAGCCTTCTTCTTCTATAGCATTTTTAAAAGGCGCAAGGTTATCTCAGTATTTTCATGAGTAGCTCTTATATTATTAACAATTTGTTCACTTCACTGAATTGAATGAGGAATGAATGTAATTGGAATTCTTAAGGAATGTAATAAGGGTGTAATACTTTGTTATTATGTTTAGTTGGGTTAATAAACAACTTAAAAATAGACATGTAATAGAACTTTAATAACTAAAATACCCATGATTTTTCTCAAGTAATTTTGAAGTAATAGGTGATAGTGGTGGAAATCAACTGCGGGGGCAAAGGCGATGGTAATGGTCAATGGTGGTTATGAGCGGTGATGATGGTAGTAGCGGTAGCGATGGCGATGGTGGTGGCATTAGTAGTGGTTGATGGTGGCGGTAGTGGTTAGGGTAATGGCTTAGGGGATGGGGGAGGGTATAGTTGCGGTGGTGATAGGACGATAATAGTGGTAGTGATGATAACAGTGGTCAAAGATGGTGGCGATGACAACAACGGCGATGGTAGTAGTGGCAGCAGAGTGATGGTGGTGACAGCAGTATGATGGTAATGGTGTTAGTGGTGGTGGTGGTGACGGTGGCGATGACGATGGCGGTTGGTGGTAATGGTAGGTGGTGGTTAGGGTAGCAATGGTAGTAGTAGTGGTAGTAACAGTGGTCGGTAGTAGTAATGGCAATGGTGGTGGTGGTTATTGTTAAATTGATATGGGGTTATTTTTGGAAAGAAATATAAAATTTTGTGAGGAATCATGATTCTTTGGTTGAGTTAAGGAATCCTTATTACTTGATTTCATATAATAGAAATTCCTAAAGAATTGCGATTCGGAGATAAAAAACCAAGTGAATGTTGTAATAAGGAATAAGGGGGGAATTGAATTCCAATTCCCCTTAAGTGAACGAGGCATAAGTGATGGATGATTAAATTCTATTATTTGTCCATCACTTAATTTCCATTTAAAACATCTATCAATAACATTTAATTCTTTGGGTTTCAAATAATATTCTTTAAACCATTCGAAGAAATATATTTGAAAACTAATTTCATTCATGAAATTATAATATTCTTCTTTTATTTGTTGCTTAACTTTATTAAGAGTATTAAAAAACCATTTCCCAATTTTTTCATTTTTAGGAAAATTAAATTCTTTATTTAATAGAATTCTATCAGGTTTGAAAGGTTTTTCTAAAATATTAAGTTTAGGGTCACTTGTGTCTAAAGGTGTAGGTTTTTGATGATCTAGTTCATTGGTTGGATGATATACTAGTTTAGTTATACTTGATCTATTATTGACTATTCTAGAAATAGATGGGCTATTATATTGCATATTGGATTGGACATTAAATGGAGATTGCATTATTGGCGGAGGTAGAGGAAGATCTACTGATCTCTTGGAAGATGATGATTTTGATCATATTTTTAAGGGTCTTCTAGATTGATCAAAAGATCTCTTAGCAAATTAGATGGTAACTTTTCTATCTGGGTGTTGGACAACATTTGATGGTTTAGTATTATAGGCAGTTGTTTTTTAAGTAGGTTTTCTACTTCCCAATGCTCGAGTAAGTTGACTTGAGACTATTAAATCATTCTAGGTATAGAAACATTGGCTTTGGTTAAGTCCGTTTGAATAAGAAGAGTCTAACATCTCTTATCAATCTTATAAGCCTTAGAACTAAAAGGTGTCTTCATTAATTTGAAATAAATTCTATAGATTAAAACCATTGGAATAGCTCCTTCTACCATTCTATAATTATGAGTTTTAATTTAAAGAATTAAAGAACATATTATGGTTTTGTCTCTAAGACCTAAAGTAATATTTGGATGATATTCAAATTAAATTGATCTACTACTAAGGCTAGTTTCAATAGTAGCATGGATTGACCTTTCATAAATCAAATCCCTAGCATCTTTAAGGACCATGTATACAGAAGTATCTAACTCTAATTTGGTGAGTAGTTTAGCTCCTATTTAGATTAGACCTATATGCATATAATTCCAATCTTTAGCATATCTTTTAATTGAATTAGTATTTAATAATTTTATCGTAGTTAATTTGTCGGAGACTAGGATATCTTTTTCGTCCGTAGCTATGACGTAACCGTTTTTTCCAAAAATTTTCCATTTAGCCATTTGATAAATTTGATCATAGGATGTATTTGGTATCTTCCAATTATCTATTGCCTTATTAAAGTCTTTCATATGTATTTCATCCTTATTATTTAGTATAGATTCTTTTGATTGCTCATTAGATACAAAGCTAGGAGAGGATATAGTTCTTCTAAGTTAATCCATATTTTCAAAAGAGACTAATTTTTCTAATCTTATAGATCTAATTCATAGGACTAATTTTAATGCTATGCTATGATTTCCAATTTATGACCCTTAACTCAAGACTGGATTTATGTTAGGCCTTAATAAGCTTATCACAACACAAAAAATCCTACACAGGAATTGTCCTAAGTGACTTGTAAATATAAGATATAGATTTTCATAAAGAAAATCATCTCAAAAGAAAATAAGAACTAACTTATCACATTATATACTCTCCTTGTGGTTTTAATACCAAGCTAGCTCCCAAGAGTAACTATATAATGTTTAATGTCTTAAAAAATTAATGGTAATAATGGTAATGATTTAATTGAATTTTATGTTTATTTAGAAGACACTTTAGAATTTTTATTTTATATTGTCTAGGCATATAGTTTGTTTGGAAAATCTTTTTATTTGTATGATATATATTTTAGAAGAAATTAATACTCATGCTTATCTATTTAGAAATAAATTAGATAGTAGTAACTATCTTAAATACTCATACGTATCTTATTAGTATATACATATATATATATGTATATACTAATATTACAAATTGGGAAAAAAATGCAAAAATTAGAAGAATTAAGAAAATTACATCATAGACCAATAAGAAGCTACTACGTCAATTTCTATAATAATTTTTTTGATTAAAACTGTAATTTATAAAAATAATAAGAAAATAATAATAACCAATTAATTAGAAAATTAAAATTATAACAAAAAGCAATATGATTAGTAATTTAAGCTCAAAATAGTAAATTAAAGAAATTATTACAAAATGGACCTAAAACTAAAAATATTTCAAAAAAGTAACATTTAGAAATTAATTAAATCATAAAGTTAATAAAGAAAAGCACAAAAGAATAATTAAAAGTATTTGGGCCAAAATAAATAAATTCGTAACATTTCCGACTCATAACAAAAAATGCAAGTTAGAATGTCTAAAATGAACCCTGTTATGTGAAAGTATGTCTAGAAAGGACAAAAGTGGGCTATAAGATTACAAAAAATAGAATTAAAATGAAAAAGTTACATGTGATTGAAGAAAAAGCTCAAATCGAAAAATTATGTAGGATAAATAGAAAACTTAGGTAGATTTTCGATAAATATTTACATAAAACAATTATCCCACTTAGATACTCATTATCTTTTATATTTCCTAATTATCAGGTCATCCCGATGAGGATACCAATCTCTCCATCGACTATAACAATCCTTGAGTTTTATTATGGTCGAGTGAGTACTTCTGATGACTATATACTTATTTTATTCTTGTAATTAGTGCACCTAAATTGATAATAATAATAAAATCATTCTAATGGTTTGGGGATGTAAATGTGCTTAATACTGATTATTAATTGTGCTAAACATTATTAAATATGATAACTGAAGAATTGATTTTATGATTGATTATTATATGATTTGGATGGTTTGCTGATATTGGTTGACTGCCTAATAATTTGAATTAATTATATTCAACTTATCTTAAATTAAATGGATCATGCATAAGTATAAACATTGCATTTACTGTTTTGGCCATTATCTCACATGGATGGTAATGAGGGTCTCTATAGCGATGGGAGTCCCATGTGATTTGATTATTTATAATTAGTACAGTATAAGAGTACTTATATAATATGACCCTCCCCTTAGCTTATGGGCTTACTTAGCATCGAAGATGCTAATCATAGGTAAGCAAGAGTCGAGTTTAGAGACTATCTCTATAAGACATGAAAGTAGGTTATGAGGGCCACCTCATTGCTAGATATGGGAATTCGTGTACTATTGGATTTTGGAAATGACAATATATTTTGTGAAATACAGAATTTCAATGTATGGTTAAAAACTCAAGTGCTAGAACCTGGTTGTGATTAATGTTGATAAATCTCTAACCTTTACTTTGAAGAGTGTTAAATCCGATATTATATGTAGTACCTAGTCAACTACATATATTATTTGGCATATTATTTGTTCATATATTCATATCTCTATTAATTAATTGTTTGATAACTTGCATACTACTTCTTCATACATTCATATATCTATTAATTAATTGTTTGATAACTTACTTGACAGTATAGTAGGAGGGATATCTCATTAAGCTCATGTAGCTTACTTCCAATAGTTTATTTTATAGGTTTGTTTAAGTTGGGATTAAGATAAATTTTCAGTGTATAGTGCAAATCAAAGATATGTAAGATAATGTTAGGGTTAATTGAGAATTATATAGTTGGTGTAGAAACATCTAATGTAGAAAATACTTATATCTTGGAGTTCTATATAATTAAGTATTTCTTGTAATCTATAAAATTGACTTACCCTATTTTATTATTTGGTAGGAGATACCAATTTTTTATAGTCTTGAGAAATTGTAAAATATTGGATATCTATAATTATTTATATTCTACTATAAGTTAATAAATTAAAAATTGGAAACCTTAATGATTACTTAATTAGAGTCTTGCAATTTTTAACTTACAAGGCAGTTTTTGTATCATGAGTGCATACGTGATATGAAAATTTTAGGAAATCCTACTAGACTTCTATTAGGGTCTTGATAAATACTCATTAGTATTATTATTGTAGACAATCAAGCACACTAGTCAGTTAAGAGACAACACTTTTTTGAAAACTTTTATTTATAAAATTTGTCTTAAAATTAATGTCATGTGTTGGGTCTTGTCAACTAGTTGTTTTGATACTAATTATACTAATGATATTATAACTACCAAAGTGCTTTTAGGTCAAATTCAGAAGATTTTTGGAATAAAAAGTCATAGCCCTTATGTTATGGTTCAAAAAGCAATTCTATTGTGAATGGAATTACTTATTTGTTTTTGGTGGATGAAGTTGGTTCATTGATTAAATTGAAGGATTAGATCCAATTGTTGAGTAGATATGGATGATATATTTGACTCCTTCCAATAATGATGAATTTAAATCATTAGAGAATATTTTAATTGAAATTAAAGTCATGTCCAAAATTAAGTATCATGTTTTTTTATGAGGAACTTGTTCGAGTGTTAAAGGTTTTCAAATCTATTGCTTACAAAAATGAACATGACGAATGATTAATTTTTTTGCATTTTTCTTTTTAATTTTTTTTTTGCATTTTTCTTTTTTAAAATAAGACAAAGCCCATCTCCTTACATTAAAAAATCAAGGAGGAAGTTACAAGATCAGCTCAAAAAAGATTTATTTGCAGGTATTTTCAAAGATTTGATTTTAAATAATTAAGAAATCTTATCTGAAGAACATATTTAACATGATACATGTTGAATTTATTTAAAAGTTCATATTAATTTATTAAGAGGCAAATTTCATGGGATATTTTTCAAAGATTTACAAATAACTAGACTTCAAAATTTAATAGAAAGCAAGTTGGTAAAGGCAAATTTATTTGCATCAAGTTTTGAAGATATTCACATCAAGGTTATAATTATAAGAGGTACATCAAAATTCGATTGTAGTATAATTAAAAGAGCAAATTTTTGTGCAATCATCAAATTCAAACTTCAAAGAAGAGATTTAGTAGTGGATTTGTCAAATCTAAATCTTCAACTTATAATATCATTGAAGTTGCCATTTTAAATTAAATTTTAATTTTAACAAGACAAGGATATACATAAACAATTAACAACACAAATTCAAGAAACAATCTATTTTCAAAAGGTTAAACTAGAATTTTAATTATTGTTTATTTACTTTATGCTAATCTTAGAGGGTCTATACTTTTCACTCCCCATTTGACTGACATTTTTAAGAGAGGATTTGTTGTATTTTTGAGAGTTAGTTTAAGATTATAGTTTATGACATAACTTGGTTAGAAGCTAGATAGGTAAGACATTAAGAGATTTGATTAAGGGCTTAATGGATTCCAAACCCTTGGACCAATCACCCAAGTAAGGCTTTAAGGCTTATAGGGCCTCGCTAAGTGCATGTCGTTTCTACAGCTGGTTAAGGACAAGCTACAGTACCAAGTTGGCACTTGGTTCAATTCTTTTTTAGATCGGTTTGTTTATACTCTAGTCTAAGCTAGTAGAAATTTTGGTTTCAACCCCCAAGCTATTCCCCATTCTACTAACTTACTAAGGGTTAAGCTACTGCTTACGCTTTTTCTAATCAAGTCTTAAGATGATGAACTTTCTTCTATTGACCTTTGGCTTACCAAGGGTCGAATTACCTACTAATCTTCTTATAGTCAACCTATTACAGTAGTTGATCCAAAAGCAAAATTCCGACTTACTTCCAATGCACCACTACAACCCTCCTTAAGGAAGATTCCCTAACAAGGTGCGACACCAATGATCGATTGACATTTACCTTTCTTTTTTTGTCACTTATACTTTGTTACTTTTTTGAAATTGTCCTTTATACCTTTTGGGTATATACTAGGTTAGCATATTTGTATTTTACCCTTTCTATACTTTTCCTTTCCTAATGTTGCCCTAAGAGACTTACTATAAATAGTCTCCATTATGTACAGTTAAAATTAACATTGCATTCTATTTGAATATTCATTTTCCTTGTGAGATGTCTCTTAGGTTTGTTCTTACATTGTAATCTAATTTCATTGGTAGCTTAGGGTTTGTGGCAAGTAGGCCTTAATCCTTAACTTACGTATCATATCAAGTGAGGGCTAAGTTGTCTTGAGCACACTGGTGAAACATATTAGAGGGGCTGCTTCACGTGGCTAATATCTTATATAACCTCATTCCACCTTCTTTGATATCTTGAAGAATCTATACCGTAACCACGGTAAGCCCTAGAGATAACTAAGCTCTTAGGAGCATCACCTAATCCTAGTAAGCTTAGGCTTCGATCGAGAGTGTACATTATGTTCTTAACGTTTGAAGTGTTTTGTGATGGTCGTAGGTATCGTGTCATGGTGTCATGATAGTGCTATTCCTGTTGTGTATGTGTGTGTTTTATTGGTGGTTGTTGATGTTTCATGCTCCATTTTACCTTATTTTCGTGAATTAGAAATAGAGTAAGTTGTTATGGTGTGGGTTTTAAGTAGTTTGATGTTGATTTCATCTAATCTAAGTTTGCTACTATTTGAGCATGGGTTTAAGTTTGAGTAGTATGAGTATTGTAGCCAAGTTAAAGTCATCAAAGTGGTTTACAATCATTGTTGGTAGTTGTAATATTGATTTGATATTTAGTAATGATTGTGAGTGTGACTCGTATTTCTAAGATAGTAAAATGGAAATGTTAACTTTTAATGTTTATGGTGCCATTATTGATGTCGAAAGTGATGTTCCTGCTCATGGATGATAAGGAAACCAACTCCTTAGACAATGGATGAGAAAATAGACGACTTGGTTATGACGATGGTAGAGATGACAACCTTTATGTACCAAATTGCCAGCAATGACTTGCCGAAGTGGTGTAGGATAATGCCCGACTTGTTGGTGCTGGGGAAGGACACCCTCGACCTACTATAGTTGATGCCCAACCTATTTTAGGAAGGTAGGCAAGAGTGTACAAAAAATAGGATTGAATGCGCTATATTACCCATTTTGGCACTAATTTGAAGGTGTAGGAGGAGATGGCTACCAGGCTATGACAAGATTTGAATTGAATGATGTTGTAGAGGAAAAAGAAAGGGAGAATGATAATTTCCATGACTTCAATGAGAGGGATGCCCGAGCCTTGAGAGGATTGGAAAATGTCAAGGTATAAATTCCTAGATTTATTGGAGCAAGTAGTATAGATGAGTATCTCGACTAGGAAGGAAATATTGAGAAGATATATGATTAATACCACTGTGAGGATTTGGTGAGGATCCACATAGCCGCCTTAGAATTCTTAAGTTATGTAGCAATATGATGGAGGAAGGAACAAGCCACATGTTGACAATCCTTACCAATACAATATTGTGGCGAGAGGTTTATCTCTTTCTAAACAACCACTTGAACTGTCAATAGCCTCTTCATAAGTCCTGCAAAGCAACAAAAACAACGCAGTAAAAAGCTCTTAACAAAATAAAGATGCAAATCTACTCTAAGCATGCAAAACTAATTCTAACTATAACTAAATCTATTCTACTCTAAGCTTAGTCTCAAAGAGAAATACTAATCTAATATTTGCTAACTTTCACTTTCCATGGCTTCCCTAGCAACGGCACAAAAAACCTAGTATTGTAATCACTTTCCACAATGTCATGCACAAATATAAAATCTGCACCTTTTAAAAATAGTGGAAATAGTATACAATAAATTGGACTCACTTATAATCTTTTAAAAAATATTTGTGGAAATTGCAAGCTAACGATAAGTGTATCGGTTAATATATAGTATATGGTGAGTACTAAGGTTGTATTTTGCAGTGAAGGAAAGAAACAAGTTTAGAAAGATAACTAAGTACTCGATTATACTATTTCTACTCTAATCAAGGTAATCGATTGAGTAATTTTAGGGGGAAGAACATGCAAGTTATCTAAATAGAAGTGAAAAATACAATGGAATTGAGAATGTATTTTAGCAATTTCTTGGTGTTAGGATGTGGCCTTCTTTATAAAAGATGTATGAGTAACGAGTAAACAATCTTCTAAGATTGTTGTGGCCATGCTATTAGAGTATTTATATTAGTTTAAACATGTATTTTACTTACACTTATAGAACTTAACCAACTCTTGTTTCATAAATTCTATAATGTAGTAGGAGTATTGTATTATCAATATCTCATCTACACTATTAGCTAACTATTCAAGTCTCGTTACTACTCAAATAACCATGTTAGAATTGATTTCTTATTCTAACTAATTTTTAGCTCTAGGTGAGTACAAGGATTTAAGTCTTAATTCTCAAGAATCACCTATTCAAATTATGAATCCTAGGTTCTATTCGGGGTTTTCAAATCCTATTATGGTATTGAGATCCTATTAGGATAACAAGAGGGGAGGTCCAATGTGTAGGAAACTTTATTTTGCTTGACATTAACCTGATACTTTAGTTATACTTAATTACACCATATATCTAAGTAAAACTCTACCTTTCCACTATCACAATACAAAAATGTCAATAGCTACAACTACTTCATCATGCTTACACACTACCTATAAGCATAATAAGCTTTATTTATTACATTTATGGAGAATAAACATTCAAGACATAATACACATGAACATAAAAATAAACATTGCATTAAACATGGAAAAAGTTTGAAAAACATTACAAAACCGAGCTTCTTAACCTATAATGGTGTTCCTTAAGATTTTCCCAACAATCTCCATGGATACAATGGAAATCCACAAACCTAAACCTTGAAAAGAGCTAAAATTCACTAATAGTTTATGCTATGATTATGAAAATACAAGAAAACTCCATAGAAATCATAAAACTATGTTAAGTGTAATCTAAGATAGCCTAAAGAAGAGAGAAATGGCGGAAATTAGAACCCTAACCCAAAACCCTAGAAATTACAAAGCCAAAAATCTACAGAAAATGAAAAAGAAGAGGTTTTTATATCTGGCAGGTTTTAGCATGACAGTAAGAAGGGTACTATCATGATGTCGTGGGCTTCTCTTCCTTTCTTTTAATAAAACGGTGTGATTTTGCTTCAAGAGTTAAGTATACTATCATGATGGTAGCTGGGTATTGTTACACCAGTATACCTTTTTAGTTTTGCAATTTGATTCAATTCCATTCCAAGTACGTCTTGATAGTAGATGGGCTTCATGCCAATTGTTATAACTTTTGGGTTTCTTTCTTTACTATTTTCTTCATTTCCTACTTCATGAATTGGGGCTACCATTACATGGTAGCCTTGGGACCTGTAAGATCAAATAGGAGGAGTTTAAATTCTTTTAAATATATGCTACTTTTGAGCATCAGAACACAAAAATATGAATTACACTTGTGTTGAGAAATTATATGTGATTTTAATGAAAATTTATACACTTTTGCTAAAAAAATCTATTGAATCATATGTAATTGTTAGAGAAATCCTTTAGATAAGTTTATGGTTTTACATACTTATTAGTACTCCTAACTTTATAACTTGCTTGTTCTCAAGCAAGCTTTAACCACTTGTAGAACAACAGGTAAAAGATGGACTCTCTACTCTTTGGTTGTTAAGTCTATTCCCTAGTTTATACATATTGAGTTGTGCATTTTTCAATTCATCTTTTAGCAAGCAATTAATTGTTCATGAAAGCTATGTAAATGGTTGAGTGTGCCTAATTATATATCTAAGAGAATTAATGAATTAATCCATTGTTCATAAAGTTAAGCCTCTTATTCATCTTAAGATTGGATAATTCGAGATCAAGTAAGTTGTATCGAAGGGAAAGAAAGACCCATACAATTTATAAATTGATCAACGTGTATATAGCCTTAGTCCTTCCCTTAAGCCAACCATAATTTAGAAAAATATGATAAAATTGGATTGTTCTTTGCTTAAATCTCCTAAAATTTTTTAATTTTCTTACTTATAGCTAATTTTCCCTCATGCATCCTAAACTTTTGTTTAAGGGAGCTCTTTATTCCTCTCCTTTTTCTCTAAGTGAATACTAAGGGCTCATGAACCCATTTTAGAATTCATCATTGCAGACGATGTGCCAAGCACTTATTGGGTGCCCTAAATATTCATCCGTGCTCTCTCTTTCTTTTCTTTTTCTTTTTTTTTTTTTAGTTAGGTTTACCCCTAACTTTAGAATTTTGGCCGATTTTCATTCTATTTTTGATTGGGAAATCCATTTCAAGACCAACACAATTTTAGCATCTTCTCTATCACTTATACTTAGCTACTTGGAAATTTAAACAGCACGATACATGTCAATCAATTTTTTATAAAGTAAATGCCTAACTCTAACTAATGGTAACATCTTATTCTCAACTCATGAATCTACAGTTAAATACAAAAGGGTGACAATCTAATCTAAAGATTTTGTCCATTAATTCTAAAGTAATGTAATAAGTTTATTCCATTTATTCCTCATTCATGAACACAATAAAAATAAAAGTTACTTGCTCTTTTTCATATAACTTAGAGATTTGAAGAAAATAAAATAGACTTAGCAACCAAATACTCACCCTAAATGTAATATCAATTTAGCAAAGTGTAACGACAACTTCAATCCATTCCATATATTCCCTACCCTAACTTTTATTTCTCCTATCATCTTAGCTCATCATCAAATGTAAATTGGAAAGGTAGGGTTAGAACAAGACTACTTTAGGAATTAAGTTGAGTTGATTTTTTTTCCTTTCGCTCTTCAGGTCCTCTTAGAGTTAAAATTGAGCTTCTTTAAAGATCTGTATAAGAATAGAAATCATCTCAAAGTGTCTTATTTAGCCATTTTCTCAAGACATAGAACAAAACCAAAAAAACTTAAAGAAAAGTGCATCGAAATTAAATAAAATTCTAGTGGGTTGACTACTACCCGGTGCTTGGATTTTACATCCCTTAATCAGACCCATCTTGTAATGATGGAAATTGAGATATTTTTTGCCCATTTCTTCAATGTCTTCATCTTTAGCTTAGGAAATATCCAATAGGGTGGACTGTTTCACTCCTTAGCAAATTCATTTTTCAAATCATTGAAATCAACATGAATATCCTCATTTTCATTCCTCTTCTCCTTGACCTTTCTTGCAAACAACTTGATTTTAGATGACCTACATCTCAAAAACATCTTTTTGCCTTTGACATCTATCAGTGCTCTAGTTGTTGCAAAAAAGGATTGACCCATAATGAGTAGCCGTGCTCCATTATTCACAATAAAATTTGCTAGATAGCTAAAATGACCAACTTCTACAACAAGATTTGTGAGAAGTCTTAATGGCTTCTTTGTTGACCTATCAATGAATGACATGACAAAATTTGCCTCCTTAAGGAATCCTTCTAGCCCCAGTTTTCTCATCAGTTTTCCAGACATAATGTTGTCAGAAGCCCCTAAGTGACAATAAGCTCTTAGAAAGTAATTTTCAAGAATGACATAAGGAATCATAAACTAAACTAGATCTCCTCTCTTTGGTGGCATGTACAAATATTTTCTCATGTATAATACCCCTTGCTTACCCCTTAATCTCCTCATCATCAAGTTCAAGTAGTGGGATGAAATCCTCACTTTCTTCTTTCATTATTGGCTTGATCTTAACTGACTCTCCGAACTCTAAAATGGAGATCATCAACTTCCATGTTTTGGCTTTCCTTTGAGGGATCTTCTCTCCATTTAGCATTTTAACTTGCTTTTCTTCAACCATTCTCTGAAATTCTTCTTTTATTATCACCATTTCCAATTCATCATTCTCAACTTCTTCTTCTATACTCTCTTTTAAGATAGGAATTTCTAACTTTTCCTCTTTAGGCACGATCTCTTCAATAATCTCAAATTCCTCATCAACTTCTTCTTCATCAGAATCTTTAATCTTTAAATGATCCCTCTTACAATCATTACAATTGCTCTCAGCTACATTTGCTTCTTTTGACTTCCTACTAGTTGTATTAGCTTATGTGTTTGCATGTGCTCTTATCATTACTTGCTCTCTTGGATTCTTTTCAGTATTGTTGGGTAATGTACCTTACAATGTAGCACCTAGCATCTTAGAAATTTGCTGCAATTAGATTGGAACATTTTTTATAGTTGATTCTTGAGAGGATAACCTCCTCATTATATCACTGTTCTCCTTTTCTTTTTGTGACTAGAAGTTTTATTAAGGTCTTTGATGTGGTGCTGCAAGAGGTAGGAAATTTTGTCCATTGGGTTGGTTGTTCCCATAACTAAAATTAGAATTTTGGTTCCACCCTTAAGCAAAATTGTTCGGATATGCATTTCGGTTATTTGGTCCTCTCCATTGAAAGTTATTCATATAGTTGACTTCTTGAATGCCTTGATCTTATCCATGCCAATATTGGTAGTGATTAAACTCACCATGATCAACACCGCCGCACTTCTTACATCCAACATTTTGGTTTGTTCTCTCCTTGGCATTAAGTATCTTGTTTATTTTGTTAGAGAGGGCAGCAACTTGCGATGTTATCACATTGAATTTGTCTTCCTCATCTATGCTCATCACTCTTCTAGCATTTGTTCTCTTAGCTTGCCATCTAAAAGAATTGGAAGCCATCTCTTCCATCAATTCATATGCTTCCTTAGGACTTTTTCTCATCAAGTTACCTCCAGATATAGCACTAATCATGGACTATAAACTTCCCGATAGACTATTACAAAAAGTTTGAACTTATAACCAGATTGGTAATCTATGGTGTGGACATCTTCTCAACATCTCCTTGTGTCGTTCCCATGCATCATACAAATACTCTCTATCATATTGGTGAAACATGGTGATGTCATTCCTCACTTTTATTGTTTTGCATGGAGGGAAAAATCTTTAAAAAAATTTCTAGGCTAATTGCTCCCAAGTAGTGATAGAATGATGTGGTAGAGAATATAGCTAGCCTCTAGTTTTATCTTTCAAGGGGAATAGGAATAACCTCAATCAAATAGCATCTTAACATTGTTACATTTTAAGGTTGCACATAACTGAAGAAAGCTCTCTAAGTGTTCATTTGGGTCTTTAAAGCACTTTGACCAAACTGGTTCATTAGCACCATTTGTATCAATGTAAGTTTAAGCTCAAAATTGTTGGCTTGAATTGCAGGCCATGCCACTACTGGCGGAAAACCATCCATGGTTGATATAGTGTATTCCCATAAAGCTCATTGGTGTACATTCCCATTAACATTAACTTTCATACCATTTAGCCCATTACCATTCACATTGCCATTTTGTCCATTAAATTCATTTTGATGCTCTTTTCCATTCATATCATCTATATTCACACCAATTCCTACACCAATACTGTGTCCATTTCCTTTGTTCAAATTCTCCATCTTGACAAATCTTCTTCTTTCCCATGGTCGTTTATGAAATGTTCTATCAACTTCAAGATCAAATAAGGCATAAAACAATATAGGCTTTAGAGTTTCAACACAAGGGTAATCCTAGGAGGTTGAATACAAAGGGTTTCAATAATCCCAACCCAATACAATCCTATGGCAAGAGGTTTATCTCTTTTCTAAGCAACCACTTGAACTGTCAATAGCCTCTTTATAACTCTTGTAAAGCAACAAAAATAATACAATAAAAAGCTCTTAACAAAAAAAAGATGCAAATCTACTCTAAGCATGCAAAACTAATTCTAACTACAACTAAATCTATTCTACTCTAAGCCTAATCTCAAAGAGAAATACTAATTTAATATTAGCTAACTTTTACTTTCCTTGCCTTCCCCAGCAACGGTGCAAAAAACTTGGTATCGCAATCACCTTCTACAATGTCATGCACAAATACAAAATCTGCCCCTTTTAAAAATAGTGAAAATAATATATAGTAAATTGAATTAGCTTGCAATCTTTTAAAAAATATTTGTGGAAACCGTGAGCTAACAGCAAGCGTACCAGTCAATATATAGTATATGGTGAGTGCTAAGGTCGTATTTTGCAATGAAGGAAAGAATAAAGTATAAAAAGATAACTAAGTGCTAGATTCTACTATTTCTACTCTAATCTAGGTAACTGATTGAGCAATTTTAGGGGAAGAACATGCAAGTTATCTAAACAGAATTGAGCATAGATTTTAGCAATTTCTTGGTATTAGGATGTGGATTTCTTTATAAAAGATGTATGAGTAGCAAGTAAACAATCTTTTAAGATCGTTGTGGTCATGCTTATTATGACCCAAACATTATCATTTTCATGGTAGATTGCCGTGTACCACATAAAGATCTATGATCAACCCCCTCGTTGATCGTAGGCCTACTATATGACATACAAGACTCCTTCCACTCTATGTTACCATCAATCCCATAGATAAGTAATATCAAACATGATGACTAAAATTAACGTTTAATTACAAATGTAATAAATTTAGAGTATAGATTCATAGAATTCTACAGCAAAAATATATTACAACATATTTAGAGTCTTGCAAAGGTTTGCATTACGAAAGTCTAACTATGGAGTTAACTAAATAAGTAAATATATCTATAAGTCACTATTACAAAATTCCATCCTTGCTTTCTAAACACACAATCCTGTCTTGGCATAAGACTCATCTCAAGCATTTCTTAGCTCGAATGAATGAAGAGGTAATCCTACAACAAAAGAAATCTATTTGAGTGTAAGCTTATGCTTAGTGAGTTAATAATCTTCGCTATGCCCTATAAACAATGTAATGTAATGTATAACATATGAATGCATGAATACTCAGAATACCAACCAATATATGCAGTGACCTAGGAATTGCATGCAACTCAGAATTATGCCCCTTGTAGTCGAGGTTAGAGATAATTAACTGATACAAACCATCAACCGGGTCCTAGCACTTGGGTTTTTAGTTCACTTGCACCAACGTACTCAAATCAACTTAAGCAAATGTATAATGTATACAAACTTTACTTTTTATATAGAAAATATACTTTCCTTTTCAAAAATCAAATTTATGCCAAAATCCCAAGTTTAGCGATATGGTAGGCCACACAGTCCACAAACATATGCCTTAAGTGAAAGTCACAAGAGACGGCCCTTCACTAACGGTTAGTATCTTTTAGCACCTAGTAAGCTTGAAAGTTTAAGACAGAGACTCAAAAACATATAAATGGCATACCGTTACCTAATCCCTGTAGGAGGCCCCTCTCCTGTAAGCCCTTTTTCATCTTTTGTGTGAGGTGGTAGACGGTATAGTTATTATGCAAATATAAAAAATGCATGACTTATTGAATTTCTTAATTAGATACTTAATTAATCCAATTTCCATTGTGATCAAACAATTTCATTCCATACAACTATGCATGATTATCATTACAACAATTCTCATTATTATCTTATTAGTAAGTCATGGCATTCAATCATAATACCATATACATGCATTTCCTATATCCCACAAGCATTCATATTCATTATATAATTTAAGTGTAACTACATTATAAGCAAAATCAAGCATGAAGTCAGCAAGAATCACTCACTCAACCATAGCAGATTGGTTGTAATAATTTAGGGGTAGGTTGTCTCCAATAATCGGGTCTCTTAAGCATTACAAATATGATAATATTAAGAGTTTGAGATAAAATTGAAAGGCTAACCTAAGACTTCTTTAAGTTATACGTTTAACTTAGTTTCATATTTTTTTCAGGTTTTACTTAAAACTTCAATTGTGTATAACTTTCTTATTTTAAATCTGATTTTTATGATCATATAGTTGATTTTCATTGTTTTTTAGTGTACTTTAACATAGTGTGGTTAGATTTTTGAGATAAGGCCCACAATTCTGTCCATTGGTCAAAACATTAGCGGTCCTCATGTTTTGGTGCTCTTTTGGGTTTAGTTTAGTTGTTAGGCTTTTTATTATCTTAGGAAATCTTTTTGGGCTTATGCTTAGAACAGTATTCTAAGCTTAAAACATTCTTCAAAATCAAAATTCCATTCTTATCTTATGACCTTAGTGCTATCAACATTTTCTTAGACTTTTATGTAGGCTTATGGGCTTTTTTTTTTTTTAATCTAAACTAAAGTTGGTGACTTTTGTTGGGCTTAGGAAGTTTTATGTGGGTTTCTTATGGGTCTTAAAACAACATTTCTTGAGTGATTTAGGTGCTGGTCAGAAATTTGGTGAAGGCCCAACTTGGAGTTTTGAGCTTGTTTTGAATGTTTTAGGCTTAGTTTTGAGTTTTAGACTTTATACATTTATTATACTTTCTTTAGTTGGTTTTTTCACTTTATTTACTTAGTTTTATCATATTTTAAAGTGAGTTTTCTTGGGGTTCCAGATTTGGTTGGTTTGGTTCAAAGGTTTCCAACTTGGTTTTCCAACTTATTTCATCATTTCCTTAAGTTTATGTGATAAATCAAGAACCTATGCTACTTATATTCCAACTCCAACTTAACTTTTCTTCCATAAGGTGATTATTGAGCTTAAGTACTAAGTAAAAGTTACAAATCATGCACTTATCATAAGTTCTATGCCTTAGTTTTCATCTCAAAAAGTTGATTTTCTTATAAAACTTCATGTAATGGATTTTCCTTTACCTAAAGCTAAATTTGAGCATATATAATCACATGAAGTTAAAAATAACATTTAAATACCCTACATACTCTACACCGCCAGCATGTTACTCCTTTTTCCATACATATATTTCATGATTTTCTCAACTTATAAGCTTATATTCTATGTATTAGACATGTATCCTTCATAATATCAACTTAGTATGCTTATAGTCTAGCTTTTATGTAACAAATTCATAAGCTTACTACTTAAAGTGGTCTACCTATTTTATCACGTTATGTTAATGCCAATATCTTCATGAAAATATAGTCTCTTAAATATGGCATACTAGAGAACATAACAAGGAAATAAACTTACTTATCTTAAAAGCATACAAATATGTAGTTGTACAACTAAGAGTCCTCTTTAGCTCCTTGTTTCCTTCCCTTTTTCTTAAGGTCTTTTAGTAACCAAAGTCTTGATGTTTGAGGTGGGTTTTGTGGATGTTTTAAGGCTTCCTAAAATAGCTTTTGAAGTGGACAAAAGGAAGGCAACAAAAACAACTTTGTGCCGTGAGTGGAGATGCAAATATGTAGCGGCAAGAATGAGGTTGGTGGGGCTTGGTTTCTTCTTTTGGTTTGTGAGTTTAAAGTGAGAAAAAGGAAATTAAAGTGGAGAGAAAATGAGAGAGAGAGTGCCGGTTGGATAAGTGTGTATAAGGTATCCAATAAGTGTTATGGTTCGTGTTTTGAAGGGAAGTGAGGGTGTTTAACTTGGGGCTTAATGTGAAGGGAGTAGCGTTAGCTAGCAGTTTGTTCTTGAGGTTGGCTAGTCTCTTAAGGTGGGGTTAGCCACTCATGAGCAAACTAGTTGGGAGCTGATGTTGCTTTCCTAATGATGGCCATGGTAGGTTGAAACCAATTAGGAAGTTGGACGTCTCTTATCATAAGGAGGATGGTGACAATACTAGTCGGTACTCCTAAAGTAGGAGGGGTTTGGAATAGTTTTAGGAAGACAGGAAGAAAAAGGCTGGCTCGCCCTCTATAATCAAAGAAAATACATGAGACAAAGGAGGGTCAAGTGCCACATGGGTACTTATGAAGGGGGTAAACCACCCATCCTATGACAAGTGATATCAGAGCTAAAAGTTCTAACTTAGTAGAGCTACCTAAATGCTACCCAGTATGCTATATGGAAAAGGGTAGTTCTTATTGACAACTAAGCTCATGTGGGTGAAGCTCAAGACGAAGAGTGGCCATTAAGTGGAGGGCATAGTTACTAAAAGGGGCAGCTATGCCATGAGCAGCATTGTAATAAGACTCTGCCTAAATCATAAGAAAATGAAGAAGTGAACTTCAAAGGGAAGACCCTACTATTAGGCTACTTATAAAGAGGCGATTTTAGACGATAAGAGGAGAAGGTGAAGGTGAGGGTGAGGGAATGCCTGCAGAAGCCCTAAAGTCTTAGTAGAAATGATCTTGGCATAGAGTTAGGCAATTAAGGATTAGGGTCGATGATCTCAAAGGGAAGGGTAGTGGTGAAGAGTTAGCCCTACGATGAGAGCATCATGGATTTAAGTGGGGGAGAATGTCATGGTCTGTGTTTTGAAGGGAAGTGGGGTATTTAAGTTGGGGCTTAATGTGAAGCGAGTAGAGTTAGTTGGTGGTTTGTTCATAGGCTTGGGTAGTCTCTTAAGGTGGGGTTGGCCACCCATGAGAAAACTAGTTGAAAGTTGATGCTGCTCTCTTGATGATGGCCATGGTAGGCCAAAACTAGTTGGGAAGTTAGACGTTCTCTATCATAACACGAATGGTGACAATGCTAGTTGGTAGTCTTAAAGTGGAAGGGGCTTGGAATAGTCTTGAGAAGACATGAAGGAAAAGGCTAGCTTGCCATTCATAATCAAAGAAAACATATGAGGCAAAGGAGGGTTCAGCGTTGCATGGGCACTTCTGGAGGGGGTAAACCTCTAGTCCTGTGATACAAGCTCCTTTTTGTTGGCTTTCATCAATTACGTGTGCTATACTTTGACATGATTGGATGATGTAAGCAATAAAGGGTGAATAGTGCTTGTGAAAGACAATTAGTTTGATGTGTGATTGACAAGGTAAGCCCTCCATCCCCTCTTCTAGCAATAAACCATGTAAGGGTCAAATAGGGGCATGGTCCTTGTCATTTCAAATATTTAAAATTGAGTTGATAAGGTGATGAGATAACTTATCCTTATGTAGCATAGGTTATGGTGATATACGGAATTGGTCTTATCACTAGCTTTTGATAAGTTATTAATGGATAATTGATTTCAACTCTCAATTAATAAGTTATTTAATGTGATTTGTTAGCTTACTTATCCATATGTAACTTAGCTTATAAGTGAAGATAAGGGAATTGTTTTATATGCAATTCTTTTAGGATTTGGTTCTTAAATTAACTTGTAAGTTATGATTTACTTCTCATAAAATTTTGAAAATTTCTAGAGTTGAGTGAAATTATTCAAATTAAATTCTCAATTAGTTGCTTAAGATCACGAGTCCTTAATTATCTTAAGGTTTAGGGTTTTGTGTGACTTAGGATCCATTATTCTTTTGTTCTAGTTTTTATTGATAATGAACTTTTGAATTGAAAAACTAAGTTTATTTTCTAAATGTAAACTTAAATTCTTGGTTTAGTTGATCCTTGGGAATGATTGAGAAGTACTCTTAGTTGATTTATGTGTCTTTTAAATAGTAGGGTTCACAATGCTAACCCTACTATTAGAGTATTTATAATAATTTAGACATGGATTTTACTCACACTTATATAACTTAACCAACTTTCGTTTTACATAATTCTATTATGTAGTAGGAGCATTGTATTATCCATATCTCATCTACACTATCAGCTAGCTATTTAAGTTCCATCACTACTTAAATAACTCTATTAGAATTGATTTTTCATTCCAACCAATTTTTATCTCTAGGTGAGTACAAGGATTTAAGTCTTAATTCTCAAGAATTACTCGTTCAAATTAGGAATCTTAGGTTTTATTCGGGTTTTCAAATCTTATTACGGTATTTAGACTCTATTAGGATAACAAGGGGTAAGGCCTAATGTGTAGGAAACATTGTCTAGCTTTACATTAACTTAATACTCAAGCAATACCTAATTACACCATAAAATTAAGTAAAACTCTAGATTTACGCTATCATAATACAAAAACATCAATAGCCATAACTACTTTATCATGTTCACACACTGCCCATAAGCATAATAAGCTCTACTTATCACAATTTTGGAGAATAAACATTCAAGACATATTACACATGAACATGAAAATAAACATTGCATTAAACATAGAAAAAGTATGAGAAACATTACAAAACCAAGCTCCTCAACCTCAACAATGGAGTTCCTCAAGATTTTCCTAACAATATCAATGGATGCAATGGAAATCTACAAAGTCAAACATTGAAAAGAGCTAAAATCCACTAATAGTTTACGCTACAATCATGAAAATACAAAAAAACTCCATGGAAATTATAAATCTATGCTAATAGTAACTTATGATAACCTAAAGAAGAGAGAAATGATAGAAACTAGAACCATGAACCATAGAAATTAAAAAGCCAAAAATTTGCAGAAATTAAAGAAGAAGTGGTTTTCATATCTGGTAGGTACTGACATGACAGTAAGCAAGGGTATTAACATGATGGTACAGTGGATACGTGTCACTAGCTTCTCTTCCTTTCTTTTAATGAAACGGTGTATTTTTGCTTTAGGAGTCAAGTATATCGTCATGACTGTAGTTGGGTACCATTATGCCGGTATATCCTTCTAGTTTTGCAATTTGATTTAGTTATCTTCCAAGTACCGTCTTGATGGTAGATGGGCTTATTATCATGCCAATAGTTATAACTTTTAGGTTTCCTTCTTTACTTTCTTTTTTCATTTTCGGCTTTATGAATTAAGGCTTCAATCTCGGGACCTATAAGATCAAACATAAAGAGCTTAAATTCTTTAAATGTATGCTATTTTTGAGCATTAAAAAAAAAATTGAATTACACTTGTGTTGAGAAATTATATATCATTTTAATAAAAATTCATACACTTTTGCTCCAAAATCTATTGAATCATATATAATTGTTAAAGAAATCCTTTAGATAAGTGTGTGGTTTCATACACTTATCAAGACTGGAACCCCAATTTCAAGTGTAGAGTGCTAATGAAAGTAAGGAGGAATGAGAAATGGAACATTTGTTAGATGAATACTAGGAAGACTCGGATGCTCTTATCTATCTTTCACATGGACAATACCTAAGAATGGTTGTCTAAAGAGTTCTTAGTATTATTGTGACTAAAAGAATGAATAGAGGGAGAACCTTTTCCACATAAACTATACGTTAAGAGGCAATCTATGCACTTTGACTATTGATGGGGGCAGTTATACCAATTTTGTCACCCAAGGATAATGGGTGCTTTGAAGTTATCAGCTACTCCTTACCCCCAATCTTCTAAGATGCATTAGTTGAATGAGAAGGGTAGACTCCTTGTCATCGGGCAAGTAAAAGTGACAATCTCTATTGGAGAAAGGTATAAGGATGAAGTACTATGTAATGTTTTACCTATGTGAGCATTACACACACTTTTAGGCCAATCGATTTATGAGTATTGCATGATAGATACCATAATACTTATATGATCTAGAAAGATGGTAAGAAGGTCATCTTAACTTCAATTAACCCTAGAGAAGTTTAAGAAGTCGAGGTACATATCTCAAAAACATACAAGAAGAAGTCCTCAGTGATCTCATGAGTTGAATTCTCTAAGGCAACTAGATCGGAATATCATGTGTTCCTTTTTGTTAGGAGACTATTAGAGTTGAAAGAGGTTGGGACCCTACTTACTAAAGTTCAAGTGCTATTGAAAGAGTTTGTTGATTTGTTTCCTAATGAGCTATTAAAGGGATTGCCTCCCATGAAGGTAATTGAACATTGTATAGACCTTTAGCTTAGAGTAGCTCTTCTTAACTGACTTGCCTATAGTCTCAATCTCGAGTAAGCAACCAAACTCAAGAAGTAAGTTGACGAGTTAGTTGACTAGAGATATGTCTATGAGAGTATGAGCCCTTATGCTATTCTTGCCATTCTAGTTTTTAAGAAGGATGGGTCTTAACAAATGTGCATTAGCAGTATAGTTGCCAACAAGATCACTATCAAATACCAATATTCCTTACTCAGCTAGACAACATGTTGGATGAGCTCTATGGTGCATAAATCTTTTCTAAGGTTAACTTGAAGAGCGGCTATTACTGATCCGCATAAGGCTAGGTGATGAGTGGAAGATAACCTTTAACATATAGGAAGGCCTCTATGAGTGGTTGGTTTTGCCATTCAAGCTTACTAATGTACTAAGTACTTTCATGTGACTGATGAATCATGTATTGAGGTCATTGATTGGCAAATGTGTACTGGTCTATTTTGATGATATCCTTGCGTATGATACTGACCTTATGTCTTATGTTAAACGTTTGAGAGTCGTTTTCAACATCCTTCAAGCTAAACAACTTTGGCAATTTGAAGAAGTTTCTGCTTTGCCAAAAAGAAGTGGTCTTCCTTCAGTATGTTGTGTTGTATGGTGGCATCTAAGTTGATGAAGAGAAGGTTAAGGCCGTTCTTGATTGGCCAACCCTAAATTGTATTGTAGATGTACGAAGCTTTGATTACTTAGCATATTTCTATAGGTGGTTCATTTGTAGCTTTAGCTTAGTAGCTGTCCCATTGACTAAGCTAGCTACGAAGAACTCAAAGTTCAAGTGGTCGAGAAAGGTCAAAAGAGCTTTGAAAAGATCAAGTCTCGATTGACTTTAGCCCTTATGTAAGCATTACTAGATTTTGACAAGGTATTTGAACTTGAATGTAACGCCTCCAAGTTAGGCATTGGAGCAAATCTCATGTAAGACTATCGACTTGTTACCTACTTTAGTAAAAACCTTAACGGTGCTGCTTAAAACTACTTAGCATATGATAAGTAATTCTATGCCCTTATGTAAGCTCTTTAAACTTGGTAACATTATTTGTTGCCCCATGAATTTGTTTCTATATGAACTATGAGTCTTTGAAGTACCTTTAAGGTCAACAAAGGCTTTCCCAATGCCATGCCAAGTGACTCAAGTTCCTTAAGATGTTCTCCTATGTGATTAAGTACAAGAAAGGCTGCACTAATGGTGAAGCTAATGCTTTATCCTATTGGCATGTGCGTATCACAACCATACAAGCTTGAATACTCAGCTTTAGAACACTACCTAGCAAATATGAGCAAGATGCTTTCTTTGGCACCAACAATCAATTGACATTTGCCTCTTTTTTTTTTTTTTTTTCTATTACTTGTACAATGTTACTTTTGCTGAAATTATCTTTTATACCCTCTTAGGTATATACTAGGTTAGCACATTTATATTTTACCCTTTTTGCAATTTCCCATTCTCAATGCTGCCTTAGATAACTTAATATAAATAGTCTCCATTATGTACAGTCAGAATTAACCTTGTATACTATTTGATTATTCACTTTCCTTATGAGACATCTCTCTAGGTTTATTTATGCACTCTTATCTAAATCCATTAGTAACCTAGGGTTAGTGGTGAGTAGACCTTAATCTTTAACTTGTACATTGTATCAAGTGAGAGTTGAGTCATATTGTACTCACTGGTGAATCATATCCAAGGAGCTGCTTTGATGACTACTAGTATATTTAACCTCATTTATCTTTTTTGGATATTTCGAAGGACTCATATCCCAACCGTGGTAAGCCCTAATGATAACTAAGCTCGTAGGTACATTGGGGCTAGCCATGCTTATACAACTCTCAAAGATTCAAATTTTTATTATAACAAAATGACTAGTATAGACGATTGGATCCTTAATAGTGCAGTTGGAAGAGTGGATTGATGTTTAAGGTGGAACCATTGTAAAACCTTCAACCTAATCTTCCTTGTCCTAGACTTTTAATTTGCAATTGTTATTTATGTCATAATAAGATTAGTAATCCAAGGAGAAAATCTTGAACAATCATTTCAAATTAAAAAAATCATTAATTTTTATAACAATCAATTTATACCCCGCTTGATTGCTAATCTAGACCAATAGTATCATATCTAAAGGAGCTTCTTGATAGTAATAGCTATGCTCCTATACTCAGCATCCATGGTTGAAGTAGAGAGTTGTCTGCTTCATGGTATTCCACGAAACAATTGCAGTACCCGAGAAAATACAATGCCCTAAAATTGACTATCTAACAACAACTTAAGCTCCCCAATCAGAATCAAAACAGGCTAATATATATATATATATATATGACTCGTCGAAATGTCAACTAATTTGGACAAAATTTTCGCTAGCCTAAGTTTAGAAGTTTCTTGTCCGAGTGCTAAGATAGTGCGCTTACATCAACGGTGAATCAATGTTGATAATTAAGGCACCAGCTCTTGTCCATCTTATGATTGTCGAATATGACCTTTTTGTCACCAGGTAGGTGTGTGTGTGTATATATATATATAACACAGTTAGATATACTCAAAGTTGACATAATAAAATTTGTTGAAGTAAAGTACTTGGAGGGAAGAGGTGTGAGGGCGAAGCTGGTGACAGCCGTTGTAATAACGCAAAGCTGGTCCCGCCTGTGCGTATACGATTCCATACCTTCAAAGTCTGAGGTCCTTTTAACCATATTGTCGTTTATTGGTATGTATGTCTAATTACTATATTTCTTCCTAGACTTCAAGTTTCATTCCCGCTTTCTCTTTCCCCTTCACCCTAGCTCTGAGGTATGTGCCTGTCATCAAAACAAAATTGTGTTTTTAAGTGCCATTCATTGCTGCTGTGGTAAAAATTTATTGCAATTTCCCCTTACTTAGTATCATATATATATATATGTATGTATGTATGTATACACACACGTCATATGCAGGCTTTAATTTATACCAAAGCTACTAACTCATATGACCTGCGTTTAAATTTGTGGTTGATCTTTGGTCTACTTATATGTTACTGTGACTTTTGGAAATCAATAAATATCAAATAAGAATTTAAACAAAAAAATTAAAAGAGGGAAACCAAATATATATATATATATGTGTGTGTGTATATTTATATAAGAGAGTAGAGATGTAAAGGTTTTGCTTAATGATAGAAATAAATTGGTTTTATGTTTATTTGACAGATTCGATATTGCATTAGCATAACATGCTATATGGTTGCTAATTTTTCTCTCTTTTGACGTTTCACCGTCTTTTTTTTTTTAAGTTTTACTGCCTGATTGTTTGAGGTGGTTTTTACTCAGATAGCTAGAGATAACCTGCTTCAAAAGTTACTTTACGTTGAATCTCATGGCAACAATTCATGAGGGCCCCCACAAGGTACATATATAGCTGTAAATTCAGTTTATCTTATTATGTAGTCCGTGAATAATGTCATATAAATAGTAGAGCAATATACACAATTTATGAGTTTTGTAATATAGCAAGAGACTGAAGTCCACTTGGATCATGCGAGACCATTAGTAGTAATTTATGTGATCAAGCTATTAAGTATCAACTGAATATTACTGTTAAAATAAGGGGAAAATTTATAAATAAATTTCTTGACCTGTCCTTTCTTTCGCCCATATGCGTTAATTTGAAAGTCATAATCAGTATATACTTACTCCAATATTTGAAAACGAAAAATTACTCTAACGGCCTTTTCATCACTTCACAATTCAGTCAATGAGTGTAATGAAGTCTTCCTTCTGCCTAAAGTAAAACTTCTTAATGTTGATTTGTCGAAATTTTGGTTTAGGAAGCACGTGGGAGCTTATTGGAGAAGAAGCCGAAAATCGTTTTTGTTTTGGGTAAGTGTTATATATGTATTTCATTTCGGTTCTAAGCTATCCTTTCAATTTTTGGCTAATTTTGTGTTCGCGTGTGTGTACACATATACAAAGCTATCATGTGGCCATATACGTGTCCCTTTTAATTTTATTTAATTTTTAACCCTGTGTTCTTCCATTACTGTCACCATATATATAGCTATTTGGGATGCATCTGGCTTTAGATAATTTGCAGTCTCTCAGTGTTTGATAGCTATAAAGCCTCTAATCTGTAATTTACAAATTATTATATTTTTCTTTTGAGTATTTTCAGTTTATTGATTTTATACCTCACTAGTATGCATTCGAGAAAAAATTGCTATAACATATTTGTATTATACATGTTAATAGTTAGTTTTTGCTCATCTAATACTCATCTTTTGTTTGCCACGATGCCGGGTAACCAACTCTCTCGGCATTCACACTAGATAGATGATACACAACATTTATATCGAGTATAAGAAGCGCTTTTGGTTTGAATTCAAGTTTATGACACAAATAGCTATTATAAGCATGGTTATATTACACAACCGCTTGTTACCCTTACATATTAGAGAAGATATCAAGTCAAAAAGCTTTCATGTATTTTAACAGTTATGCCGACAACTGCCTTAAATACTACAACCATATATAAATCCCATAAAGAAACTCTATAAGGTTTCTGACATTTCTTATTCACATACTTACTATAATAAGTCATCTTACTAATTTAGCCATCGAAGTAGCCGCATTGGACTAGCCCCGGTACCAAGTATTTTACTTTCTTTAGAAGGATTTTTCCTCATCCCAAAATTCACTAACAATATTTGGCGTCGTTTGTTTTTCTCTAAACACGACCACATGGTTAGAACTAGGATGACCAGAAGTGCAGGTGTTGGTATTTCCTCCCACCACCCTGAAGGGGGAAGTCAGTATGTTGATGAACAACAATTGGCTTGACTCAAGCAACTTTGTCTTGATTTAGCCAAAGAAAATTCCAAGTTAGATAAAAAATATAAACAAATCCTTGACCTTCTTCATAAAAGTTTTCACCAGAATCAGGATAAAGAGCATGGCGATCATGATGCCAACAATACTGACGATTCCATTAATTTACCTGAATTTCCAAGAGAGTAAGCTGTGGTTCTAACAAGACCTTTAGCTCTTGCTTTCAAAGAAGATTGATAAGAGTAAGCAACTGCAGCACATGCATCATGCAGGACCTTCTCATGTCAACACCCTTATTGTAGCGACTAGACAATTGTAATTCAAGAAAAGTCCTTTCGTCCTAGAGATTTTGGAAGAAGTAATACCTTGGCATGTTAAGTTGCGCCAATTCAAAATATATGATGGGATGAAGGACCTTGAAGACCACTTAGAGTACTGCCATACATTGGCTAAGTTGCATGGTTTAAGTAACATAGTGGCCTGTTAAGCTTTTCCTTCAACCTTAAGGAATGCAGCCATCACATGGTTTAAACACTTGAAACCAAATATCATTTCATGTTTCAATGAATTAGGATGAACTAGTAGAGGTGTTCCTTCAACACTTGCTTACTAGCAAACTTCTTATTACGGACTCTTCAATTCTTAACACCATCAAACAAAAGTCGGATGAGTCAATCAGGGACAATTTGGCTAGATTTATGGCCAAGATAGTCCAAATCTCAGAATCAAATATGAGTGTAGCCTTCAACACCGTAATCACGGAGTTAAACCTCATGGAGACTTTTTCAAGTCTCTCGCAAAGAATAAGCCAAAAACTTTTGCTGAGTTTAAGGCTAAACTTACCTCATACATCTAATAGGAAGACAACATAAAAGTATGACGAGAGGCTGATCAGAGCAAAGGAGATGGAAAGAATGACAAACAAAAAAATATGAAGCATAGACTTGGCACGGACAATGGCAACATTTCAAATGCCAATAGAAAGAGATTGAAGATCCCGACATTCTCATCCCATACGCCTGTCAATCATCTAATCTCAAACATTTTGATTGAGGTACGTAAGGAGAGAGGTGTCCTCCAGTGGCCGAAAAGAATACGAGGGAATCCCTTAAGAAGAAATTTGAACAAGTACTATGATTTCTACCGTGACAAAGGTTACAATACAGATGAGTGCATTTAACTCAAAAATGCAATTGAAGATGCAATACAACGGAGGCACCTATGAAAATTTTTAGCGCATGATGCTGAAAAAATCAAAAGACCGTCTCAAAGGAGAAGAGAGGAACAAAAGGATGACATTTAGCCGATAATGGCCATAAGAGATGCAAGGGATGTTAATCCTACTAAAGCATCCAATGGAGTAATTAATACCATTGTCGATGGACCTAATATAGGCAAATTAAGTTATTCGAACTCGATTAACACTAAGAATCACGTTTGAAATATTTATGGAAAAAATGTCGAATTGACAATACAATATCTTTTGGAGAAGAGGATTTTGAGGGTATCCAGAGGCCACATAATGATGCACTTGTCATTAATGCAAAAGTTGCCAACTTTGAAGTCAAGAAGATTCTTGTTAACATGAGAACTTCAGCCGATATCATTTTTCAACATGCCTTCAATCAAATGAGACTTAAGATTAAAGCATAATTGCGGTCTTACACGTATGACCTCTATGCCTTTAATAATCAACCCGTTTAAGTAGTCGGAGTTATCTCTTTGTCGATATAGATTGGGGATGACGAGCATGTTATAGAGGACAAAGTGGATTTTCTCGTCATCGAATGTTGATCCCCTTATAACATGATAATGGAACGACTATATCAACATTTATTCGGCATTATCTCATCAGTGACACATCTAAAGGCCAAGTTTTCTACTCCTATAGGGGTCATTGTATGTAGAGGGGATTAGTAATTGGCATGGTCCTTATATATAGGGGCCTTGAGACAAGAGCAAGTATTTCAAGTTGAAACCTATCTAGAAGACAAGTTAGTCGCCATAGAGAATGTTGAGAATGATACAGAGGAAATTCCTTTAGGAAATAATCCCAAGAAGACAATAAGGATAGGAAAACCCATGTTAGCAGATGTTCAATAAAGTCTAATTGACTTCCTGTAAGCCAATGCTAACTTATTTGTATGGTCACCTTTAGACATACTGGGTATTTCGAGAGATGTTATGATATACAAGCTCCAGATTGACTCAAATGTAAAAGTGGTCCAATAGAAAAAGAGACATTTTACACTACAAAGACAAGCGGTAATAGAAGAAGAGGTTTAAAAATTATTGAAGGTAGGATTCATCCGAGAAGAGCCTTATCCGACTTGGCTAGCAAATTGTGTATTAGTCAAGAAGTCTAACGATAAGTGGCGAATGTATATAGACTTCACAAATCTCAACAAAGCCTGTCTCAAGGATTGCTTCCTATTGCCAAAAATCGATCAGATGGTAGACGCAATTGCAAGATATGCATTGCTTTCTTTTATGGACGCTTTCTCTAGTTACAATCAAATTAAGATGGATAAGGTGGATGAAGTCCACACATCTTTTGTTACCAATTTTGGAGCGTACTGCTATACGGTGATGCACTTTAGGCTAAAAAATGCTAATGCTACATACCAGAGATTAGAAATGAAGATGTTCAAATCTGAGATCCATAGGAATGTTGAAGTATATGTGGATGACATGATTATGAAGAGCGTGAAGGAAGATCAGCATCTCATTGATATAGAGGAAACATTTGCTACATTGAGGAGTTATAGCAGGAAACTCAACCCATAAAAGTAGGTCTTTAGCGCAACATTAGGGAAATTCCTTAGGTATATGGTCATACGATACGGCATCGAGGCCAATATGAGAAATATTGAAGCCATAAGGAATATGAAATCACCTCGCATGGTCAAGGAGGTGTAGGAACTCATCAGGCGAATTGCCGCCCTGAATAGATTTGTGTTAAGAAGTGCAAATAGGTATATGATATCAGGCAAGTGCACCTATCAATTTTAATATAGCGGATGTGAGTCCGAATTGATCTTTCAGAGACTTCGAGTACTAATATTAACCTTAGCTCTATTATCTAACCAGAAAATTGTGTCGAGTTGAATGAATTAAAAATACTGAAATTAACAAACTAAACTAATTATGAGACTTGATTAAGCAATTTAGAAAGCAATAAAACTAAGAACGACTTCAAGTATGCAATAACGTATTTAGGAATTATTTCCTCCTAATATTTAACATGTGACCGCTTAAAATATATTCAATTCAATTTCTATTATTCTTGATCGGAGGGATTCATAATTAAAGCTAATACCTTTCTCAAGCATATTAACCCTAATCCTAAATTATTTACCGGAATCTCTTCACTTAGTAATATAACTTAGAATTGTATTAATGTATAATGAATTCCCACACAAAAGAACAACTTTCCGGAAGAAACATGTATCTTATCGCTAAGTATACATGTAATTCTCTCTAATTATGCTTAGATCTTATTACACATGCAATTTCTCAATCATCATGCATAATATCATATATTGATACTCTAGAATTATCAATCAACAATTAAACAACATAATTGAATCAAGAAAAGATAGAAACTTTTATTAAAATTATAATTTAACCCAAAAGTCACATGAAACCCTAGGTTCCATAATCCTAAATACTCGAATTCTAAGCTGTCATAATGAATCTAAAAACGAGTTCCATAAAAAATATAAAATAAAACATGGAAAACCCCTTTAATTGATGAACAATCTCTTTAATCTTGAAGTTGATGTTGCTCTCGCCTTTTTCTTCTCTTTCTCCTCAAGTCTCTTCTCTCTCTAGTGTCTCTTCCGTCTTCTCTAATGTCTCTCTTCTGTCTAAACCCTCAGATATCCTTTTATATATGTATTATAAGGATTCTGTTTTCGTCACCAGACATGCCCTGGGACATAACCGTATCCCCAGGTCATGTCACTTTTTGCACCTGGCAAATTTTTCTGGATGGACACAGCCTGGGGATATGGCCATGTCCTAGACTGTGTAACTTCAAAACTTCATATCTTCTTCATTTGAACTCCGAATTGAGTGAAACTTGATTCCTTTTCTTCGTTTTCGATCTTAAAACGCGTTCAAACCTTCAAATCAAAATTTTACTCAATTAAGTATCAATTTCTTTAAAGAAAACCAAAAATGTAAGGGAAATACTATAAAATCACCATGTGAAATATGTTTAAAATCAGAGTTATCAGTATACATAATTCTTTAAAATTTTGAAGAATCCAAAGGAATTCAATTGAACCGACAATTGTAAAAGAGCTTTCAATGAGCTTAAGGAATTTCTTGTATCACCCCCGATACTCTTGATACCCATTCCGAGAGAAAATTTATACTTGTATCTATCCGTCAGCTGCCAGGCACTTTCCTCTATACTGGTTCGAATTGACGACAAAGAGTATTGACTCGTTTATTATGTGAGTCATGTTTTGTAAGGGCTAGAGTTTTAGTACATAAATATTGAAAAATTTGTATTAGCAGTGATTCTCTTGGCAAGAAAGTTGAAGCTGTATTTTGAAGCTCACCAGATTATTATCCTCATCGATTAACTATTGTGGCAGGCATTATAGTAGCTTAACTCCTTAGGGAGGATGATGAAATATGCCTTAGAGCTTAGTGCCCATGGTGTACAATATAAACCCAGAACGGCACTAAAGGCCTAAGTACTAGTAGATTTTGTAACCGAGTTCACAGGAGAGGAAAACTGTATGGAGATCGCTAAGAAACCTATCTGGTTTCTTAATGTTAATGGTTCTTCGACACAAGAAGGAAGCGGTATAGGCGTAGTTCTTTAAGGTCCCTATAATATTAAAGTTCATTATGCTCTGAAATTTGGATTCCCAGCCAGTAACAATGAAGCAGAGTACGAAGCTCTAATCGCCGAATTGAAACTGGAAAAAGAAATTGGAGCCGAGAAACTTGAAGTGTTCTCTGATTCCCAGCTAGTTGTAAGTCAAGTCACCGGAAGTTATATAGTAAGAGAAGAAGAGATGAGCAAGTACCTATTGGTGGTATAAACGCTCATAGAAGAATTCCTATCATTCTCCATTCATAAAATACCGAGAAGCAAGATTATTGCTGCCGACAAGCTGTTGAAGTTGGCTAGTATGGCATTCCCTAAGCTAAACGAGAAACTTTTCATAGAGTTTCTCCTATAGAAAAGTTTATCCAATCCCTCGTAGAGTTGTGAGTTAGCTCTTTGCCCAAGAGAAGAATCATGGATAGATTCCCTAGTGAATTATCTAAAAGATGGTACTATCCTTGACGACAAAAACGGAGGCATAAAGATTGGCTTATTAGGTTACGAACTCTACGCTGATTGATGGTCAACTATATAGGCGCAGCATATCTCAACCTTACCTTTGATGCCTTTTCCCAAGGGATGCCGAAGGGTATTATCTAAACTACATGGTAGCATATGCAGTAATCATGTAAATGTGCAAACATTGTACATTCGAACACTACAACTCGACTATTATTGGCTAACTATGAGAGAAGATGCAAAGGACGTTATCTGGCAATGTCCCCAATGCTAAAAGCATAAGTTGCCAAGTAATGCACTTGCAGCTGAGTTATGTAACCTAACCAGCCCTTGGCTTTTTACCCAATGGGGGTTAGATATTCTTAGACCCTTTCTAAAGTCTACTACCTAATGACAATTCGTCATAGTTGCTGTGGACTACTTTACTAAAAGGGCTAAGGCCGAAGCTGTGACAAAGATTACTGAGCAGAAAGTGGAAGCTTTCATCTTCAACTCTATCATATCGAGATTTGGAGTTCCTTACATGATAATTACAGATAATGGCCTATAGTTTGACAACAATAAGTTCTGAACATTTTGTGAGGGGCACGGCATGCAGCTCAACTAAATGTCTGTAGAGCACCCTTAGACAAATGGACAAGTCGAAGCCGTAAACAAGATCATATTGTACAACCTGAAATGGAAAGTGGATCAAGTCAGGGGGAAGTGGGCTGATGAATTACCAAACATCCTATAGGGATATAGAACCACTCACAGAACTGTAACGGGAGAGGCACCATTTAAGTTAGCCTATGGCACTAAAGTTGTGTTGCTGATTGAGTTGGACTTACCTAATCTGTAGGTACATAATTTTGATGTTATGCTTAATCAAGTTGGATTGACAGTGAATCTAGACACTATTGAGGAAATTCAAGACATTACAAGAGCTAGGGTTACGGCATATTAGCATAGAACAGCAAGATACTACAATCAGAAAGTGAAGCATAAGGTTTTCTAACCAGAGATTTGGTTTGCTATAAGATGGAAGCAATTGGTGTACGAGCAAATTAGGGAAAGCTCAGTGCAAATTAGGAGGATCCTTTTAGGATCTGGGAAGTTGTTGGTGAAGGGGCCTATCAACTAGAAAGGTTAGATGGATCCATCATCCCTTGAGCTTGGAACGTTGAGAATCTAAAATTTTATTTCAATTAATGCTGGATGATTTTTGCCGTCTCTCATTTAGCGGCAGCCAACATGTTTGTAAGATTGGTACTTATTTATGATAATTATATATTTGAAGTCTCATTGTGTTTTGGTTACAATTGCCAAATTAATGAGTTCTACGCTATACGGCAAATGAACTGATCTAGGTTTTAGCCTAATGCGGTTAATGAACTATACAAATTAACCTTATGGCCGACTAATGCGGCTAGTCTATGCCTCAAACAGTTAACAGATAGTATAAAACAATGGGTGTGTGAAATAAAATAGGCAAAAAGATAGTTGAGCATGTGAAATAAAACATGTCGAGAAAAAAATAGCGTGTAAAATAAAACATACTGAAAGATAGCTGGGTGTGTGAAATAAAACATATCCAAAAACAGATGGTGTATGAGATAAAACATGCCGAAAGATAGTTGGGCATGTGAAATAAAACATACCGAGAAATAAATAGTGTGCAAAATAAAACATGTCGACAAATGAGAGCGCAAAGCAACATACATATACCATACAAATCGAGAAAGTGTAGTATGTGAAATTAAATGTCATAAGCACTCAGCATTGCCTTGACTATATTCCAATTAAGAATTACACGAGAATGCAATATGCCAATACAATAAGTCCTATGGCCTATCCTCAGATTCAATAGAGTGATTTTTAAATCATTAGCTGGCACTTCCTCAATAGCTGGGGTCTCGGAGTGGGCAACTTCTTCGACATAAGCTTCATTGTCACTTTAATTCATATTCTGAGCACTTATCTCATCACCTTCATCTTTGTCGTCGACATCTATAAAGTCAAGACACGAGAGATCATAATTGGGATGAAGCTTCAAGACCTCTTCTCTTGTCGCTTGAACCCCATCCAACAACTTTTTGCATAGAAGCTTCTCATATTGCCAACTGAGAGTGACTATATCGAGAGCCTTTTCAATAAATGGTCCTCTCCTCATAGTCTCCTCCAACTTGGCCACATGGCTTTGTAATATGAGTTGTTGGTCTCCAACTCCTTTATCTGCATCCTGAGCTTATTTTCATCATCACTCATTGTGCAAATAGTTCGGCCTAAGCCCCTGTACTCTTCTTTTTTCTTCTATAGCTCCTCTTTTGAACTTTTAAACTTTTTTTACTGTTCTTCCATTTTGGCCTTTAGGCTAGAGATTTCATTAGCGGTGAGATCATGTGGCAATTTCTCGACAGCAAGTTTTTCCTTAAGCTTTCTCGCCTCCATTTCAGCCCTAATCCTCGTATTCTCGATAGCAGTAGTTTGGGCCTTTAATGCATTGTACGCATCCTCAACTTTCTACAGCAAATTCATTTATTACAATAAAAAATGATTGGGTCTTACACAGATACAATTGAAGATATTACCCTCTTTGCCTCTTTGTTGGCCTCGTCCAAAGCTATTAGAATATGGCTTCTCATCTAGAAAAGGAAATGTGTTAGTTACCTAAACGAATTTGATAATCAAAAGCAATGGTCATGGATACTCATATTATACAATTTGGTTGCAATATGAACCTTATTGCAACCACCGACCCTATTGACATCCTTCTTGACGAAATCTTTGTCTTTTAAAGGAATGATCCCTTCCATTAGAGCTAAAGATTTCATCCTGTCTCCTAAGGCTGAGTTGGTGTCTAAAATTTGGTGGCTCCTACAAAGGACGAAGTACTTGCTAACCTCTTTGTTGAGGATGAATTTGGCACTACTAATGCCAAGAGCTTTAGAACACATTGTCTCCTTCGCCCTTTTATCTAAGCCCTTGGACTTCATGATAGGTGGTTAGTTGGCGAGTTCCTTCCTAAGTCTTTTGTCACCACTTGGAGCCATCGCAATTGCTAACGATGAGCTTTTTATGGCAATGGCATTTTCATCTTCCTTGTTGAGGTGTCTCTCTTGACACTTGCCATCTCTTAACTCAACAAAAGTTTGAATAATTACAATCGGAGGCTCCTTAGAACAAATAAGGTCAGTCGGCTGTGTTTTGTCATTCTCCTTCAGCCTTTCAGTAGGACGAGAGATCTTTTGCATAGCCATCTGCTTTGCTACAGCTTCCTTTGCTCGTTTCTTCGCAACAACAGGCTGAGTGGTAGCTATTGAGGTGGTTGCTCTCTTATCAATCTTGGATTTTTTAGCCTTGCCCTAAGCTAAAAGCTTTACCGTATTCACCTCTTCAGCACCCATATCTGTGACACAAGTAAACCAATTAATATAAACATGGAAAAAATATGAACTTACGTTTTCCATACCAAGCAAGGCTCAAAGTTCACTATTCTCTCCCCAAGTCTCGAGAACGGCTTTCCTCGTGGCTATACTAGGCATGGCGGTAATACATTGGCATACCTTCTTTTTTAGAAAATATTGGTTCTCCATTTTCATAATGCCATATAATTTTCTTGATGTCCTAGAAGAACATTTTGTTTCTCCTTCTCTCTTGAATTTTCTTCACTACTGTTGCATCGTTTAGCATTAAATCTATGTCTTTTGTACGTATTGGTTTAGTCTATTGGTTCTAGAAGTCTAAGTCCTCGTCAAATACTATTGACGTAAACTTGTCATGCCACTTGTGAATCTTGAATTCTAACCCATCCATGAACTTATGCCCATGCCAACAACAAAGTACCACCCGTTAGGTTGTCTCTAAATAGTGAAGAAATACTGAAATAGTTAAGGCGTAGCCTTGACTTCGATTCTTCGCAGACTATCTCAAAGGCTGCTAGAAGCTAATATGTGTTGGCTGAAGAAGCCCTTAACACAAGCTAAAAGAGGGAAGCGCAACCTAAAATCCAAATATTTCAGGTATATATAGAACTTGCGCTCCCTAGGGAAGCATACCTTCTCCCTATCTCTCGGCCTCCTTAAGTTCCATGGTCTGGGAAGATCTCACTAGTACTGATTATATTTTGTGACGAGAACCCTATCAACGGAACTGGTGGTTCATCTGGAGAATCGCAAAAATAGGCTATCATATTGAACAGATATCTTGTTGAGGACCTCCCTTCCTTATCCTTGGGATAATTATCTATCGAGAGCTCTTTGATCCAAGCAGGTTTATTCTACCTTTTCTCCATGCTATCAGCCAAATTGCCCGAAAAACATGCTGCTTTGCTCCTTATTTGGGGGGGGAGGGGGGGAGTGGCCTCAGTTTTCGTTGCCTTAGAATTGGAAAGCATAAGTCGACAGACAACTTTGCGAACCATACCTGAATGGTAATGTGAAATGATACAACACAAATTAAAGAATTCGAGTTGAAGATGAGGAAATGAATGAAAGTTTAAGATGCGACTAGAGAAGGCAATTCTAAATGTGAATATTACTTTATATAAGGACGATTCATCCTCGTAACTGCAAATCTGCTTCTAACAGTAATGATGCGTTGATATGGTAATCTCATAGATTGCTGACACATGTTTCATGACAAAAATCTAATAGCTGAAAACTCTTTGATAGTTATTAGGCCTACCATAGAATGATGACCTAAGTGATAGGTGTCATGCCTCCAATTTCTTGGTTTCTCAAACGGGCGGGAGTTTAGAAATGGTAACCTTTCGGTTAGGATGTGATTTGTCCTACTTCCTATGTTACTCGGCATAAATCTAAAGAATCTCTCCCTTACTTGGCCTCTAGTGCAATATATATATGTAACTCTCTTTGTTGATTACTCGAACATGGGAGTTGGAGTGCAAATGTTGATAGTCAGTTTTTGCTCATTTGACATTCATCCTTTCGTTTGCTTAGATGCCGCGTAATCAACTCTCTCGGCATTTACACCGAATAGATGATACATAGCATTTATGCCAAGTATAAGAAGCACTTCTGGTTTAAATTCAAGTCAATGATGCAAATAGTTATCATAAGCATGGTTATATTACATAACCACCTGCTACCCTTACATATTAGGGGAGATGCTAGGTCAAGAAGCTTTCACGTGTGTTAACAGTTATCTAAACAACTCCCTTAGAAACTATAACCATCTATAAATACCGGAAATAAACTCTATAAGGTTTCTAATACTTCTTATTCACATATTTACTATACTAAGTTACCTTACTAACTTAGGTATTGGACTAGCCACATCGGACTAGCCCTAGTATCAAGTATTTCATTTTCTTTTTTAGGATTTTTCCTCATCCCAAAACTCATTAACAACAATATACGCATACATAATAATGATAACCTAAGTATTTAGTATTTCTATCCCAACACCAATCATATGTTGTCCAGAGTACAATGTAACTAGTGACTAATGGAAAGGGAAGACAAAGAACATGTAATATATAATTAAAATCTTATGTACATCTTTTGAAAGTAATTGTTTGATACTTCACTTTTATTTTTCTCCTTTTTATACGAGTGCAATAAAATTTTAAATGTATGCAATTATTTTCATGTTTCTATCTTCTTCCTTTTTTCACTTTACTATTTTTGCGTGTGTAAATTGAAGGGGAAAACAAGAAAAAAAGAGATGGTTCTTATAGCCCAAAAAAAAATAAAAAAGTAAGAATGCATACTTCTCCATTAGTGTTAAAAAGGTTAGTCAATAACATATGGAATGATACTTTTGAGATAATAATACAAGAGATATGTTGATGTTTTAGTCATATGATTTTTCATGAGAAACTAATGATTATATGTGCTCCCAAAGTTTATTTTATTGATAATCTTAAGGTATTTCTGGTTGTAGGAGGACCGGGTAGTGGAAAGAGTACGCAATGTGCAAATATAGTTCAACATTTTGGGTTTACTCATCTAAGTGCTGGCGATCTTCTCCGTGCAGAAATCCAATCTAGCTCTAATAATGGGTATAGCTAATCTTGATAGCATCTATCGTAATAGCAGTGCAGATGGACAAATACATAAGGCTATTCAACTTTAACTCAATACATACTTAGTTTGATTTGACATCGATTGAGTCATACTCAAACTTAATTTACTTGAAGAGTTTATTAGATGGAGCTTGAGCTTTATGATAGTTAGTTTCATTAGCTTATGAGTCTAATAGAATTGAGATCAACTTGAGTTTAGATATTACTCAAATTGATGTTGACTCAAAATATTGGAATTTCAAAAAGATGAAAAATGGTTTTTAAACAAATCTAATAAGAGAAGGTTAACTAAGTTAAGTTTGAACTCGTTATGTCTTATTGCAAGTGAAGCCCAAGTTCATCGAGTACCATTGCATGTTAGGTTTTAGCTCAAAACCTCGAGCTTAATTGAGCTTGAGCTAAGTGTGAGTTTTGAAATTTTGAGTTGAACATGACCTTAATTAAGTGGTTGTATCATCTTGAGTTAACTAATTTATAGTTTTAACATTATAAAGGGTTATTTTGGCAATTGGGTTTTTAGCCCAATTTAATGCCATAGGCTCATACCTTGGGCTAGTAATAGAGTATAGGAAATGAACTTGATTAGGAATGTCTTAAGGAGATCTGGTTTAGTAGGCTTAGAATAGGGATCGTTGGACTAGATTTTTCCCTCTAGCCACTTATCTCGTGTATGATAATTAGATTTGAAAATGACCTTTTGGAGCTCGTTTGGGCCTCGTTTGGCTTTATTGACCCTTAAAGAGGCTTAAGTATTGTTTAAACATATTTAGAGAGAAATAGGCATCTTTTCATTGTTACAAGCCTTTGGATAAATCCAAACCTATGTCTAAGCCTATGAAGGCTAGAGGAGAGGATAAGCTTCAAGAATAAGGCTTAATCTCAACCCTTCATCTTAAAGCTATCCGATGGATAAGATTAACCTCTAAATTTTATAAATAGGGGACTTTTTCTCTCATTTGATTCATTTAGAGCATTGGTAAGCTTAAGACAAATACTAAAGCTTTACTGAAATCACTTCATAGAAGATCAAACTAGCAATCTCCTTAAGAATGATCAAGAGCACCAAGTTTGATTCGTTGTTATGCACGCATACTTGAGATACTAAGTTTGCTCGTTCTTCCTTCTACACCACTTCCTAATGATATTCCTTCATGTACCATTAATTTAAGACGTCTTCTAAGTTAACTAGTACACTTAGCACGTGATCAACTAACTACAACAACCTACCATACCTTATTTGGTGACTCTATTAGGAAAGGAGAGCCTTGATGGAATGATACCTCTACGCAAGAAGATTGGAAATGATGTGCACATCTAGGATCACAAAAACCAACACAAGAGAGTTGATCAAACCCAAGCAACGTAAGATACTATTGCACCAATCGCTGTATAAGCATCAAGAATTGTGTAAGTAAATGGAAATGTATAAGCACTTGGACTTATATAAGTACTTAGTGCTGTGTAAGTACATGGGGCTATATAAGCACTTGTAACCATGTAACTACCCACTACTAATGATTCACCTTACTATGCACCATATAAGAAAATACTCATATGATGAACCGACTCTTTACCACTTTCATGCAGTTCTTACCAGGCATGGTAGTTGTAGTTGCTATGAATACTGGTGTATTACTTAGTATGACTCTACCAGCATCGATTATGGTGACTACCACTTCAATGAACGCTGTTGCATTACTTGGGGTAAATCTATGTGCACCTACTGCTACCGTTGCATGTACTGGTACATTACTTAGATGGTTACACTCACACCAAGTGTGTAAGCCTCAAGATCCTTGCCTCTTTCTATCACTATAGAAGACATTAACAAACTTGAATAAGTCAACCTAGCCCCTATGGAAGGAGAAGAGGGGCAAGAAGAGGATTTTGCACACCTATTGCAATACATAGCCCTAACTCAATAGACACTTGCAGTAGACAAAATAGGGGCCCATCTTTGAGGGTCTTCCTCTTTGAAGTGCAACTTACAATTGCTAATGAATAGCATGGTTACACTTCACAACCTTGTATCGACACTCTAAGTGGTAGACGATTCTAGACCTGTTGCTTTGTCATATGTGATGAAGCAAAACATGGATAAGTACATGAGACAAATGCAAGCAACACCTTCTACTAACATTCTCAATTTGAAGTTACCATACCTTTAGAGGATTATAGGGAAGTAAACATGAGAGTGTTAAGGAGCACCTTCTCAAATTTATTGAGACACCTAAAGTTTATGAACTTGATGATGATCTTAAATTGAAGGAATTCTCTAAATCTCTTATAGAGAAAGTGTAAAACTGGTACATTAACCTTCCCTTAGGTTCTATAGATTCATAGGGGACTATGTGAAAACTATTTGTAGAGAAGTACTTCAAAGCACAAGAATGTGTTACTATCACAAACATGGGGTGTATCAAAACAACGTTCTACGGAGGACCTCATGTATTTAATGAGTATTTTAGAGAGTGTTCATCAGACATCCAAGACATCTATGATGAGAAAGAACTTGTTAAGATCTATACCCAAGGCATGCTTTTGAAATACGCCATACATCTTTAGAACTTGTCACTAAATTCCTTTACAACATTGGTAAAAGATGCTTAGAGGACCAACAATTAAATATTTAAACAAAAAGGTGAGCTTGGAAGGAAGCGAGGTATGTCAACTCTATGTATAGAGGAAGATAGTGATAATAAAAGGATAAGGAATGAGGTCTCTAAAAATGCTCTACCATTCCTACGTTTAATAGAAAAAGTTTGCGCAATTCTTGATAGATGGATCAAGGATGGGAATATCAAATTACCAAGGGTAAACAAAGAGCCTACCGCACAAAAGAAGAATGATCTTGAATATTACTAATATCATAAAGTTGTAAGTCACGCCATTAAGGATTGTAGGAAGTTAAGATGGACATTCCAAAAGAGAATATGAAGTAGCAAATTGGTTGTTGAAAATGATGACATTTATATGATGGAGATTGAGGATAGTGATAATGGATAAAGTTTTGTGAAAACATTTAATCATAGGTTGAATTTTCCCATCATTTGTATTCATCCTATAAAAGGAAGAAACGATTTCAACTTTATTCATGAAGTGATAATTTTTTTTTTAGCCCATCTTTTATGACCGTTTGTACTTATATTTTGAAAATTGGCTTAACCATAATAAAGGAGAAATATGTGAGCATCACCTCACCCTTCGAAGTTGGGACAATCCCTTTGCACCACGTTTGGTCAAATTGTTTCCATGAGCCTATGATGCACAAGCATAGCTGACATCACCATTTGATAGCCCTTTGTTGTCAAGCAATTGAAACATCCTCTTAACAAGCACCTTTTAACCATCATGGTATAGCTATCATTACTACCATGGTACTTTATTCATGAGTAAGATTAGGTGTAGCTAACATTGCCACTTGTTATCCTTTGTTAATAATCTTTATGAAACAAAATTAGCGTAGCTAACATTGCCACTTGATCTAGTGTAGCTAACATTACCACTATAATCCTTGGATGCACATATTTATCCAACATCATTGTTTGGTGTTTCTCAATCATAGGATTGAAGTGATCTTGATTTTGATAGGTCGGAGTGATTCCATAGCAGGCTTAGCAGCCATAACACTTTTCCGTAGAGTCAAGCGACCTTATCCATAAATGATTGAAGCAGTCATATCATGCTAGCTATAGTCACTTGGAAAAGGCATTTGCTTTTGAGCACGTAGTGAGCATAATACCCATTCTATAACATTATTTATGGGATTGAAGTGATCCCAACTGTGATGAGTTGAAGTGACTTCATAGCAAACTTGGTAGTTGTAATGCCTATCTATAGAGCTTGAGGTCGAAGAGATCTTATCTATGAATAGTCTTGTCATATTAGTAGTAGTTACTTAGTAGAAGCATATGCTGTCACGAACTGAGGACGGCTTAGTCGTGGCAGATGCCGTATACTGTATAAAAAACCCCTGATTGGTTACCCTTCCATTCAAGAACTCTTCACACAATATACAAGGCTCTACAACCACTAGTTTCCAAAAAACATCCAGATTCACATGATATCATCACAAAAACATATTTATATAAAATTTGAGTTATAAAGCTTACAATACACAGTCATTAAGTACGTCTAAGTCTATAATACTAAGATAAACAAAAGTACATGGGTAAGAGCCTACATAAACTGTTCTCTCTCAGTACACATAACAGCTAGCTCTTGCCCAAGTCCCCAGGCTAACCTGTGGCATCCCTCGTCCTGCCTCTACGAACAGGCTATCCTGCAACAAAAGTCTAAAGGGGTGTAAGCCTAAGCTTTGTGAGCAAAACCCTCAGCCACACCACAAGCAAGTTATAAGTACATTATATTCACGCATATGAATGAATGATCAACCAGAATGCCAAACAATACGTATAATTAACTAGTTCATGTACGTAACTCAGATTTAATGCCCTCCGAAGTCAAGGTTGGAGTATACACGGTACCAATCAGATCCGGGCATTATACTAGAACTTACTTCACTACGGAACTCCACATTCCGTACTTATATCAAATAATTCTTTTATTTTCAGAAAACCCAAGTTCTAGTATAATTGTGAGTGGGCCCCTGTAGTCCACACTCACCCCTAAACGGAGGCCTCTAGACTTGACCCTTAGCTATGCGGTTGGCGCCTCCAACGCCTAGTGTTCCCGCGGGCCAGGGTAAGGTCATTTTGTATGAGTGCATCGTACAGAACCAAATAAATCAATAATATCAACCCCCGAATGGCCTCTCTTTACTTTCATGTGATGTGACAGCCGGAATAGTATCCATGCTATGCATGTTAATGCATGTTCCAGTTTTTTTTTATAGGCCAAGTATAATTAGGTTCAAATTATGCTATGACCATCCAATTGTACACACAATCATTTTCTATACTACCATACAACAAACAAGACATTTTCTGTACTTAAAGTAAATTCACAATAATACATACGGTTACATACACAAGCATTTTCCCAAACCCCACACAATAGTCAATTAACAACAATATTTTAGTCCACTATCTACAATCATAATCAAGCATAGAATCATAGGGTAAATACTTACTCGGCCATGGTGATTCGTCCTAATCGTAGTAGTCGATCGGGAGGTCCTCACGCACCTCAGGGTCACCTGATCATTAAGATTTGATAAGGCTAGTAAGTACTTGAATTAACCAATAATTCTAAACATTTAATTACCTAAGTCCACTTAGACTACTATCAACTTTTACCCGGTTAGACTTTATTATTAATCGTATATAACTTTTTCGTTTTGTTTCTGATATTTATGAATTTATAGTCGTTTTTCATCGTTTTCGGATGTATAATCACACAGTAATGTCTGTTTTGGATGTTAAGACCCCTATTTTACATTATGAACTAAATTTTATAGAAATTTTTAGCTATAATACTTAAGTATTCTTATTACCTATATTTATATCCTTTTTTCCTTAAATTCTTATAATTTAGGGATTTACTTTGCTATTACTATTTCATGTACTGAATTAGGTATAATCAAATTCAGAAGGTGTATTAGGGTTTACTGATTTTAGTACCTAATTACCTACATTTTTCTTATTTTTCTCATTTTCTAAACCTATGCTTATGTCATCGCTTACATCATCTTTTATTTATGTCATTGCTTATGTCATCACTTGCTTATGTCATGGCTTATGTCATCACGTGCTTATGTCATCACTCACCTCATCATTTGATTACATAAGCATTACCTTATGCTTATGTCATATGTACATGTCTTATGTACATTTTGTTCTTTACCTTATACTTATGTACATATGCCTTATACGTACATATACTTATACATCTACCTAAATCTATACCGTATTTATACATGTATATCTACTCATATACCTATACGGTTGGATACATATTTTTATACAAAAAATTCGTATGCCAAATTTTCTCTTAAGAAAATCCTCTCAATTTCATCATTTTGTATTTCTATGCATGTATTTAGTATAGTATACACATATATAGTTAGATATGGTCTTAATTCAAGTTATGTACATGATAAATACTTATGTATAAAGGTTCACATACTTGTATTCTTTTGGTATTTTTTTATGTACACATACCTAAGAGTACATACACATGCATTTCTTCCATCTCCTTCATGATTCTTCACTTTCTACACTTATAGATGGAAACTTTGTTCCCTCCTCTTCAAGACAACATTAAACACATAACTAATTATCTAATCTACCTAATTAACTAACTAATGAATAATATAAACCAACATAAAGTAAGTTAAGTACATATCTTTAGATGTGTTGAATTTAAGGAGACAAAAATGAAGAAATGAAAGTGAAAGGGAAGGGGAAAGCTCATGGCATGGAATGAGGATTTTTGATTTGTTTCTTTTGTCTTGTTTTCATAATGAAAGTAAGAAAATGGTGGGGTCTAGAAGGGGGAGAGGTGGACGGCAACAATTAAGGGGAAGGGAAAAAAGAAAAATCAAAAGAAAAGAAAAGAAAAGCCATCATTAAGGAAGAGATATTTTCCTTATCTCTTTAGTGTATTTTGTTGACTTTTCAAAGTGTTGACTTGGTTAACCCTTTGACTTTGGTCAACATGCATTATCTTAGTCAACATTCCTTAAGTATGTGCAATTTTGTACACATAATGTAGTAATTAAGGGAAATTAGGGGAAAAATGAAGGAAATGAGGGAAAATGAGATATTTGATGAATTGATTAGTAAACATAGTTGATGAGATCTTACTTTAGGTCTTTATAGCTTATATATCTCATTTGATAAATTACTTTGGATAACAAATGCAAAAAGTATAAATTTAAGTATTAAAGTTCACTACATATAACCTAATCTTCAACTATAACCCTAACCCTAAGTAAGACTATTTTAATCATATACTTAAGGGATAAATATAATCTATAACTCATTATCTTAGTTTCTAATGGATTACTTAAGGATTCAAAGCATATAAACATGAATAAGGGTCATCTCTAACCTTTTAATAGTGATTTAGCAAAATATGCGCATTATATTATCAATTAGGGTTTTAGGGTATATCATGTTGGATTAGTGCACCTATGTCTTTAAGATAATCATTTTTAGGGTTTCTATCATCTTTGAATAAAATCTTTAGCATTTAGAAACATTTAGGGTAGAAAAGTTCTTTACGCGATTGAGTAATTCTTTCAAGGTTTTCACTTTCATTAGTCTTGTCGACTCTTAAATTGTCTAACATAGTTGAGTCTACTTCAAAAACTAGGTTGATAATTTTAAGGGTTTATATATGCTCCTAAGCAGCATATGGCGAGTGCAATGCCCATTTGGCGACATTGTTCATGAAATCAAAGTGACCTCTATCGTGATGAGTTGAAGTGATCCTTTAGTAGCTGTAAGGCCTTTTTATAGATCTTATGATTAAAGGATCTCATCCTTTTATTTGAAATGACCCTTTACAAACATTATAATCTTCAAAATTTAGGATGAATTGCAATAGCATAGACGTCCATTGAAAAATATTGATGCAATATACCAAGTCAATGTTTTTTTTTTTTTTTTATCAATTTCATTTAACTCTTTTACCACCAATTTATTAAAATAAGTAAGAAAAATCTCAAGTCAAATAATGGTTTGGCTCAAACAATAGTTGTGAGTGCATATTTATTCAAAAGAATGGTTTGGTAATATACATTAGAGAAGAAATATTGGGTATTGATATCTTTTATGGAGTACAAGTGTGAAATTTTAAATATGTTAATTTTTGTTTTTTATCTTTTAGAATTTGATAAATTTTAGGTGGAATGACATATTGGCACGCTTTTTAGGGCAAATGAGAATTACCCTTTATATTTCCTTTATATTCTTCTTATTTGTTTTCCTTACATGTCTTTCTTTTTGAAAACTTTTGATGGCTGTGTTCTTGATGTTGTCTTCAAAATATATGAACACTTTCTAATATCCAAAGCGGTACTAAGTAATTGAATCAACATGGCCCCTTTGGTCATCATCATCCCTATGAATCTGAGAAGGAAACGTCCATTAGACTATCATGTTGTATGTTTCCTTGATAAGGGAAAAAAAAAATTGTTGGGATCTTTTTCTTATTAAGTACTTCGACCGAATAATAAAACTTTCTTACTTTTTTCAATATTGATTATTAATACTATCGCCGTTTAGCTTTAAACCTATCTATATCATAATATTAAAGGAAGTAACTTATCCTTTTATCTTTAAAAGCTTTTTTCATTGTAAAGCATGCAAGGAATTATTTACTAAAATCATAGCAATAAATATTTAATAGTAGATACTTATCAAAGGTTTATTAAAAAAAAGCTTTTATACTTTTGAATATTAATTATAGGCATCATGAAAAAGAAAAAAATGAGAAAATATGAAGAGTTTTTTTTTTTTTTTAATTTTCTTAATAAGTGTTCTAAGATATTAATTAATATTTTTCTTTCTTTTTGGGTGATAGGAAAATGATCCAAAACATGGTTAAGGAGGGGAAAATTGTGCCTTCAGAGATCACCATCAACCTCCTTGAAAGAGCAATGCAAGAAAGTGGTAACAATAAGTTTTTAATTGATGGTTTTCCTCGTAATGAGGAAAATAGAGCTACTTTTGAGGCTATTGTAAGTTATTCTAATATCCACTTCATGAACTTCTTGAAAGTTAATGCCTTGCTAAGCTCTAACAATTTTCGGTAACATTGTTTTCTAGACTAAAATAGAGCCAGAATTCATCTTATTCTTTGACTGCCCCCAAGAAGAGCTAGAGAGGCGCCTTTTACAGAGGAATCAGGTCTCTTTATTCTTACTCTCTTGATATAGATTTACTCTCGAAGTACTTCTCACTTGTTACTAAAGAACAATTTTGAATATTATATCATTACTTTTCATAGAAAGGAGGGTTTTTAGGGTTTTAAGGGGTGGGGGATGGGGGGTAGGTAGGGATGGGAAGCGGCTCTAGTTTCCTCAAAACTTCAAAACAAACCATGTAAGAAAAGTGATATATGTATGGATAAAAATATAATTGAACAAACACATTAGAAGATAAAAGTTTTGTCCTTATACCTTACAAATACGATAAATATTTATTATCTACAAAGCTTTACATCTTTCTCTACATTCTTAAAACTAAGACTTTATTTATTTATTGGGCTCTTCTTTTATTTGTATTGTCAATTTTGCTATTATATATCAATTTGGACAATTTGGGATAATTTTTTATCAACTCGCCATTTGAAAATGTAAAATTTAGTGGTACTTTCTATCTAGACTAAAATCGTTTTATCACCTATTACATATATATATATATATGTGCAAACAATAGTGGACATATCTTATTTTTTATCATTCTTCTTATGACACAAAAGCTAATGTAGGACTCTTTTCAATTATTTTACATTTTTGAAAAAGAGTTCTTTTGTTAATTAAGAATTCAAATTGCAAATTGAATCAAATCAATATATTTTTTCTATGACATCCAAAAACTCTAAAGTTAAGCTATATGATTTGATTCAAAATGATAAGAAAATGCATCGTTCTTTATGCATTACTTTGATTCTAAGGGTGAACTGAATAGCAGCAACCTTTGCCCATCCTCATTAACAAGTGTAATGTGCGACCATTATCATGCTTCTTTTTTTTGCTTTAAATTTAGAAAAAGATGTGGTCTCTTCCTTTCAAGTTTTTTTTTTTATTTTTTTATTTTGTTTTTTATGTATTATTATTGTTATCATCATCACCATCATCATCATTTTCTGGCTGGTAATTATGAAGGGAAGAGAAGATGACAACATAGAGACAATAAGAAAAAGATTTAAGGTTTTCTTGGAATCTAGCCTCCCAGTGATTGATTATTATGATCGTAAGGGAAAAGTTAGAAAGGTAAAATCTTCTAAAACTACACCTCTAAGCTTTTATTGATTTATCCAATATATGCTCACTTCCTCTTTTGATGAATCTAACTTTCTCAATTTTCATGTTTAGATTGATGCGACAAAGCCAATTGAAGAGGTGTTTGATGTAGTGAAAACCATATTTGCCTTAAAAGATGTTAAGGTGGATAAAAAATGTTACAGTTGTGTAATCTTGTAAAACTTTATGAATTGAATATTGTTATTTAGCTTACTAGGATTCTGATTAGGACTCCACTATGAAATAATTGCTGCTGTGTACTTAACAAACTATAATGCTAGTTTATTCAACTGGAGGTCGTTAGCTTAGTTAGATAGTAGTTATAACAACTTGTATTTATATCAAACTTGTTACTAGTTGAATACTAACTTTTGCATTGCACATACTTTCTTCTCTTGGTTGCTGCTCTCTGTTTGTGTAAGTGTGACATTAATTCAATCTCTTCATGATACTATAAGCCTAAACTTCTACTTGGTATCATAGCATTATGGAATTAATCATGTGTGCTAGTTTTGATTAATAAGTGTTAGATTCTTTCAATATATCATGTTTTTTTTTTTAGCTGATTGAATGTCAAAATGAATATAGCTCAAGATCAATCGAATAGTTATCCTTTGTATCTTAGCGGATTTGATAATCATAGAATGTCAATTGGAAACATACTTTTTGATGGAACAAATTATTGTATTTGGAGTAGATCCATAAGAATGGGAGTTGGTGCTAAATTCAAGTTAGGATTTGTTGAATGAACTCTTGTTAAACCTAATGAAAACTTAGTAGATTATGTACATTCGATTAAAGCAGATTATGTGGTCTGTTGTTAGGTGTTGAACTCCATGGTTAATGTTTTGTTACAAGGATTCTTTTACACTCGATCTGCTTATGAATTATGGATTGAAATTAAAGAACGATATGGAGCTACTAACAGTTTGTTAGTGTTTCAAATTCATCATGAAATTAGAACACTTAAACAAATTAACCTGTTGATAAGTACATAATATAGTAGAATGAAAAGGCTATGGGACGAGCTGTAGATGATCAATTCCTATCCTACATGTAGTTGTGAACATGATACTCATTGTTATTGTGATCTAAAGGATAAAATTGTAGAATTTGAATCATGCTCTAAGTTGATGTAGATTTTACATGGTCTTAATGAGACTTCTAAAGGATTACATAATCAGATTATTTCAATGAATCCACTTCCTTCTATTAATAAGGTCTTTTACTTGTTACAACAAGTAGAAAAATAGAAGGAAATCGTTACTTGGATTGCTTTAGATTCAGATGTATCAGCTTGTCTTACGAAGGTTGTTGATAGTTTTAGAACTCTTGGTAATCAAAGAAGGTAGAGGTTACAAAGTTTAGGATTTTGCAAATGTTGTAAGATGTATGGCCATGAGATAGAAAACTATTTCCAACTACATGGTTATCTTGACTGGTATAAAGGTCGTAAAGTTATCAAAGGGAAGTACTTTAATTCCAAATCATTTACTTCGGCTTACTTGGTTTCTAACAGCACTCTTGATAGTCCTTTTAATGAAATGTGTAGCGTTGACAAGAGCTAGAAAAATTCAATTGAAAGTTGACTTGTAGACAAAGATTTTGTATAGTCAGTGATCTAAGAACAATACAAATTGATGAAAGAATACGGGAATGGTAAGCCTTCAAAAGGACCGAGCTAATCAATTTCTAAGCTTTAGGGTATGTTGGTGACCTACTCATGCATTCTTTATGTATCGAAGACTTATTTGGAAGCTCTACATGTAGAAGACCTATTTATGAGCTTTTCTCGGATAAAATCATTAAAGATCAACATGGCTTACTCGGTTCGACTATGTATGCTTGGCTTGGTGTGGCCTACTTAGTTTGGTTAGATCTACTCGACTCGACTGGTTAGCTCAATTAAGTTAGCTAAGCTTTCAAGTTTACTTAGATTAAGTCTTTAAGGTCTCTAGTAACTCCTTGGCCTAGCTCATCAACTCTTCACCCTAGATATCTCATTTTATTAATTGTTTTGTATATGTTATTTGGACTTTCTATTTGTTGTATTATTCATAAACTATCTTCATGTTTATTTTGTATATACAAAAATGCCACTAGGGCATCATTCGAGTAATTTTAATTATAATTTTGCTACTGTGTATAAATAGGACACTTGTATAAGGTTTTAAGAGATTTGAAACATAAATGAAAAACTCTTTAGTCTTTTCTTTTGAAAAGCTCTCTTCTACTTGTTCTTATTAATTCCTTTAGCAATAATTATGGCCTAGTATTCATACATCATATCAAGTCTGTGTGTGGTTCAACAATGCATAGAGAGTTGTTGCACAAGATTATTAAACCATCGACTTTCATTTATTTTTCGGGTCATCTTATGGCCTGAACCCATCTATTAATTACATGTGATATTAGGTTGATGTATTCATTTACGGATTTGTATCATTTTGGTACTAGAGCTTTAGGATTTTATCATTTGGTTTTTTGCATTTTGAGAAAGTACTACTTTGAATGTGAACAAAAGGAAGGTGCTAGACTTGAGGATTTTCAACTGGCACTTGATTTCTTTGTTTCTCGATATATCAATTTTGAATAATGTTGTGGGCATGCAATGGCTTGTTCGCTGGACCTATTGACGGAACCAAATTGCTTTTGAGTTTATTTTATCAAATATATATATCTTTGTTTCGGTTTAGGATTACTTGAAATTTGCAATGGGTATTGCCTGTGTGCTATGTGTTGGTCCATTTCTTACGAATAGGTTTTTCGGTATGGCCAAATTAATCACTGGAGCTGTAATTGTTCCCTAGATAAGAAGAGGGTTTTACAAGAACGAAGGTGTATAGCTGTGGGATTGTTGTGTGAGTTGTAACTGATTTTTGCGATTAGGGTTTTTGTGTTGTTACAGCAGATCCTTATTGCAAACAGAGGAAAGTGGTGCATCGTGCGCATGTGAGTACATGGGTTTCAATCTGTTGGTTGTCGGAGTTTGTATGTCAATGTAGTGGGTATTAATGGTGTGTACGATTGTAGAGCTAATTTCAGGAGTGTTAAGTGGTTGAAGCGACTCCCTGTTGCTTTTGTGTGTGGTTATTGGATGCCTGTCTTGTTCTATAGTTGTGCAAATGGTGGGTAGCTTCTATCATGTTCAAGTCGATAGTGGTGTTGTGGTCACTGGACTTTTGTTACCTTGTCAAGTGATGCAATTATAGTAGTGTGTTCATACCATGCAGAGTCGAAATTGTAGATGTTTGTGGGAGTATCGAATTGCAGTGTAAAGGCTGAGAGTGGTGGTATGCTAATTGTGCAATAGTGTCGTGTTCTTGGTTGATCTGGTGTTATTCGTGTGTACAGTATCCGAGCTGCTTGTGTAACTAGAAGTGTGGTCATTCAATCACCGAACTATTGTTGCCAAGCTACAAGTAGCGTATCGAGCTGCTATAAATCAGGAGCTGCCGAGCTTTAGATAATTTCTAATTGAACTGCTATATTGGAGCTAGCGTGAGTGGTCAGTGTAAGTTGTGCGGTTGTTGGTCTGAGAAGAATTACAAGTAGTGTACAGTTAAGTGTAGATCCGATCCAAGCTCTTGGATATTTGGTCGGTACTGAGTTGGAGTGTATTTAAGTCAAGCCAAACTGCTGTAGTACCTCTCTAAGCTAAACTTGTGACTTCAAGCTGCTACGATCGGACGTGCCAAGATACTTCTTAGTTGGAGATGGAGATTTGCGCTGAATTGTACAATAGCCGACCTGAAGTACTGTACATGTCTTCCATTGCTAAACTAACTTGGTTGGTGCTGAGCTAAATTGAGTTGTCTAACTGTTCGATTTCCAAGCTGTTGTGCGTGTGACGATCTATTACGCTAAGTTGTGCCAAGTGTACTATGCTACAGCAACGAACTGCTATACTCCTAAGTGTCCGAGCTGATTTGCTGAGAATAGCTGTTGTGCCGAATCTAAGCTTTCCTGAGCTAAAACCGAAGCACGAAGTTCAATTGTGTCAAGTTGTTGTGGACACTGAACTGCTAAACTTCGTTTGAGCATCTTCTGAGTTGTGGGTAGTGAGGGGAATTGGTTTTAGCAAATTTGAATGCCGAACTATTTAATGCGTCGACCCCTATAGAATTAATTACTGAGCTGCTGCGAGGAAATCAATTGCCGAGTTCCAAAGTTGCTGTTATAATTGTGCCGAACTGTTGCTTTATGTGACTGAGTTGTTGTTGGGTTTAAATTGGAGTGTTTGTGTGTGTCCAAGTTGTTGAAGGCAAACGCTATGGTCAATCCAAGTATATTGTCAATTGAAGCCAAGCTGTTAAGTTGTCTATGTATGCTGAAGTAGACCTCGGACATAAGTTATCCAATTTTTAAGCTGTTTAGAGTGAAGTCCGAGCTGCTATATTTCACAAATTACCGAGCTGAATTACTAGTGTCCGAAGTGAGCTAATGAAGTGTTTATCCGAGCTATTAAGTAACTTGCCGAGCTGATTAAAGTGTAGGACCAAGCTAAACTCCTAAAGTTGTCGAGTTCAAATTGAAGTGTCCGAGCTGATGAAAACTAGAAACGTGCTATTCAGTTTAATTGCATATTCAAGCTGTTTCATTCCTAGCCTTTGCCAAGCTCTCAAGTTGTCAATGTCCAAACTGTTGTACTCGTAAACTTGTTGATTTGTGTTGCCAAACCATCAGTAAAGAGAGACTGGAGCTGTGTTCTATCATGAATTATTTCTATATTGTATGGTTAAGTGTTAACTTATTGAACCAAATAATTGGTGCGGCGTTTGAGTGTAGTGCCGATCAGACTTGTGGGTCGTAATTTGTGCCATGAACAAAGTAGTAGGATTATTTTATATACTACTGAACCGTCCGTTGCTCTTTTCAAAATTGTCGAGCTGAATAAGTTTTGTTGAACATGAAGTTACGCTAAGTTGCTAGTTGTGTCGAACTACCAACTAGCTTTGTCCGAGCTGAAGTGTGCGTGAGTGGGGTTGTCAAGTGGTTGCTAAATTGCAAGTCTGACCAATTCAAGTATAGAACCGAGCTATTTTACTGCGTTGTGATCAAGGCGTAGAGTGCCAAGCTGCTGTCCTTTCTTTACATTCAATTGTCGAGTTACCGACTCGAGGTGTAAGATCCAAATTGCTTGTATTTCCTATTGCATTGAGCTAGATAATTCCAAGAGTTACCGAGTTGCAAGTTCCAATTGAATTGTGTAAAGGAGCAATTTTCGATCTATTATGTTGCAAGCCGATCTGTGAACTTGTGCAGTCAATTACCGAGTTGTTGTGCATAGTGACGTATTGAAGTGTACTAGAGTGAGCTGTTTTGTACATATGTGGAGAACTAGTGCGAGCGTCTTCATGTTGTGGTCGAAAAGACGAATTGTTTTAGCAAATTTGAGTACCGAGCTATCGTATTGCTTGTTCCAAGCTGTTGTGTCAATTGCTAAGCTTCTAGACCAGTGTGTGTGCCTTCAAGCGTGTGGTTGGCACTTATAGAAACTTCTTCTACCGAGTTGTTAAATTACTCTCCCATCTGTTGCTTGTGTGTTTTAGTGCGTGTGAACCGAGCTGCAGAGTGTTGACAGTTGCTGTCCTTTTCCAAGAATTGCAGCTACTATCTATGTCAACAAAGTTGCCGAGCTGGTCCTATTCTTTTGCGTGTAATGTTATCGATTGTGCCGGGTGTAGTATTGTGACATGGACCAATTGTGCTGAGCTGTCCTTTTTTCCCAAAGTTGCCAAACTGTCGTGTGCTGCTAGGATTTAAAGTATAATGTTCTTGATTTTATTTCAACATTGTTGAATTTAAATTTAATTCAATATGGCTATTAAAGCTCAATAAAGCTCAATATAGGCACCGTAATGTATGAGGCTTGAGGATAAAATCTTATTATTAAGCCCCAACTCCTATTTCCATTTATTTGTTGGAGCAATTATAGAATATACTTGCCAAGCTCAAAGAGATAAGGGAAGAAATAATGCAACCAAGGATTACTCAATCAAAGTACATTGAGGAGGAGGAAATGGAAGGAAAAGGAGTAAGAGTTAAGGATGAGAAGGAGGTTGATAGGGAAGGACAAGATAAGTTACAACTTGGTGCCCATGTTCTTGAAGTGATCCCATTACCATTAACACTTGATGCCATCAATGACCACATGTATTATTATATTAGTCTTTCACATGTCAAATTCCTTTATCTTGATCCATTGTTGGGGTTGTTGGAGGTGATGTGTGTTGTAGTATTGTACATATAAGATACTATAGATTGTGTATTGGTGTTTTTTGAGGTCATGGTAATGGATATTCCTATGAGGGTTGTGTTGTTCTTATCCTTAATGCTCTCACATTGGAAAAATTTGAAGTGTATAGATGGAAGGAGAAAGAATTGAGTTGTGAGGAAGTGGAAGAGGTGAAAGCAATTGAACATGACGTTGTGAGGACAACATTGAGAGGACATGAAGCTTTAAGGATTCTTAAGGTGGAAGAGGAGTTTGAGAACTTACATGTTCAAGTTCCTAGAGCTCATGACATGATATTTGAGCAAAAAGTTGTGTTATTCCCCTTGATTAATAGTTGTTGGGGCTACCTGAGTAAAGTTGGTCAGATATATGATCAATGGAAGGAGGGATCCTTAAAGAAGAGTTTGGTTGATTAGGCTTATGATGAATGGGAGGAGCATTGGCTAATGATAACGTTGGTGGAGGAGCTAGACTACTTTTTTGTGCTTATATTTTATTTTTGCAAGTTGGTATTTGATCCTGGTAGGACTTGGAGCTACCCTTTACCAAGTTTCAGGCCAAAACTTCTCTAAGGGGGAGGGAACGATATGGTACAAGGGACTAGGCTAATCAATTTTCAAGCTTCAAGCTATATTGGTGACTTGCTCATGCATTCTCTATGTGCTGAAGACTTATTTGGAAGCTTTAAGTGTAGAAGACCTATTTATGAGCTCTTCTTGGATAAAATAATCAAGGATTGGTATGGCCTACTTGGTTCGGTCAAATATGCTCGAGTTGGCATGGCCTATTCGGTTTGGTTAGATTTGTTCAACTCAACTAGTCAACTTAATCAGGTTAGCCAAGATTTCAAGTTTACCAGGATCAGGTCTTCAGGGTCTCCAATAACACTTTGACTCAGCTCATCAACTCTTTACCTTAAATATCTCATTTGATTACTTATCTTGCTTATGTTATTTGGACTTTCTATTTCTTATATTATTCCTAAACCACCTTCATGTTTATTTTGTATTTACAAGAATGTCACTAGAGCAATCTTTCAGTCATTTTAATTAGAATTTTGTCACTATGTATAAATAGGACACTTGTATAAGGTTTTAGGAGATTTGGAACATTAATGAAAAACCCTTAAGTCTTTTCTTTTAGAAAGCTCTCCTTTACTCGCTTTTATCAATCCCTTTAGTAAGGATTGCGGCAACTAACCCTAGGCCTAGTGTTTATGCATCATATTAAGTACTAGCTTAGGTTTATGTATGGTTCTATGGTACACCATATCCATAAAGTTAGTGCACATGACTGCTAAACCATTGACTTCTATTTATTTTTTGGGCCATCTTGCTACTCGAACCTAACCATTAGTTATGTGTGATATTGGGTTTGTATGTTCATCCATGGATCTATATCACTTCTGTTGTTGGTGGATTTTGGAAGTCAGAAATGTCTTGCAAAGAAAAGAAAACTACTTGGTATTGAGGCTAATTCGGTGAGGCCACTCCGATGCCTAAGTCAGTAAGCAAGAATAAGGTAAGTAAAAGAGAGTGGTTCGAAATTATTATATGTCTCTTATAGAGTTTCTTTCCCGTGTTTATAGGAGACTATCATGTTTAAAGTAGTAGTTATTAGAATAACCGTCGGGATACATAGAAGTTTCTTGATTAGACACCTTCTTTGAAATATAGGGAAAGTAAACAATTATGTAATATAACCATACTTGTGATAACTATTTGTGCCATGAACTTAAATTCAAATAAAGAATGGATTTGTGTTACTTGGTGAAATGGCAAAAATGTCAATCACTCGACGATATGTCGAGAGTGTAAATTAGTCGACTTGATGATAGCTGAATAAACGAGTAAGTGAAGTTATATCAATGCTTATCAAATCGAGTGGACGAAAATTGACTATCAACATTTTCCCCCCAACTCCCATGTTTAAGAATTCGACAAAGAGAGTAACATATAATGCACTAGAGGTCAAGAAGGGAACAGTTCTTTAGATGCCAAACAAGGTAAGAAGCAAGAAAGATCGCACCCTAATAAAAAAGTCATAATTTTCAATTTCCTGCTTGTCTAAGAGACTAAAAAGTAGGAGGCATGATACCTGTCACCTCGATCATCATTATGCTGTAGGCCTAATAACTGTTAGAGAGTAGTCAACCGTTGGATTTCTATCTTGAAACATACATCAACAATCCACATCAAAAACACATTTGTAGTTATGAAGGTGAATCATCCATATTTAAGGTAACGCTTAAAATCAAATGTAGATTTCTTCTGTTGCATCTTCAAACTTTCGTTTGCTTTTTTGTCTTCACTCTCAAATTCTTTAACTTTCTGTAACATCATTCTTTATAACTATTCAGGTATGGTTAATGACATAATCTGTCAACTTGTCCTCTCTAATTCCGGAGCGACGGAGACTAAAGGCACTTCTTCCCCCTAAATAAGGAGTGAGACAGCGTATTCCTTAGGTAGCTCGGCCAACAGTATTGAGGAAAGGTGGGATAAACTCACTTAGATTAATGCTCTTGCAGTAGATAATTATCTCGAAGATCAAGAAGGGGGATCTTTAGTGAAATATCTATACAACAATATAGTTTACTTCTACGACTCTCCAGATGGAGCTACCAGTGCTACCGACAGGGTCCTTGTCACAAAATATAAACAATACTAGTAAGACTTTCCTGGATCGTGGAATCTTAAGAGGTCGAGAGAGGAGGAAAGTGTATGCTTCCTAAGGGAGCACGAATTCCGCATATACCTAAAATATTTGGATTTTGGGTTATGCTTTCCTTTTTCGACATTCATGAATATCTTCTTCAACTATTTTTGAGTCGCACTGAGTATGTTCTCACCAAACATATATCAGCTTTTGGCGACTTTTGAGATAGTTTGTGAAGAAGTTAATGTTAAGGCTATGCCTCAATTGTTCCTATATTTCTTCACACTTAAGAGGTAACCTAACGACTGGTACTTTACCGCTACGAGGCATGGGTGAAAGTTCATGGATGAGTTGGAGTCCAAGATTCACAAATGGCATGACAAATTCATGTCAATAGTGTTTGATGAGGAGTTGGATTTCTGGACTTATTGGATTGAACCAATCCGCATAAAGGATATAGAACCGATGTTGAATGATGCTGCAATGGTAAAGAAAATTCAAGAGAGGAGGAAGAACAAAATGTTATTCTAGGACATTGAGAGAATTACTAGGCATTACTAAAGTGGAGAGTCGATCTTTTTTAAAAAGGAAGGTACAAGAAAGAGTAACCATCATGCTGAGTATAGTTATAAGTGGAAAGTTGTTCTCATGACTTGGGAGGGGAATTATTGCCTTTGAGCATTGCTTAGCATGGATAATTTAAGTTCATTCTTTTTTCTCATGTTAATATTAACATGTTTACTCACGTTGCAGATATGGGTACTAGCGAAGTTAATCTAACCAAACTGTTTGCCTAAGCAAGGCCAAGAAATCGAAGGCGAATAAGTAGGCAACCATTATTGCTCCACTGACTACCATGAAGAAAGTGGCTAAGGATGACATAACAAAGCAAGCGGCAGCATAGAAGAAAACCTCTCAACTGGTTGAGAAGTGGAAGGTAGGTGAGAAGACTGTATCAACTAAGGTCGCTTATTCTGGGGAGCCTTTGGTCAAGAATATTCAATTGGCTACTGAGCTGAGAAAGGGTGGTCGAGAGACCTAACCTCGCAGTAAGGCCGAAGATACCACTACCACCGAAGGGTCGTTGTTGATGGTGGCAGTGGCATCGAGTGTTGATAAGAGATTGGGGAAGGAACTTGTTGGCTAACCACCTACCAAAAGGTCCAAATATTTAGACGAAAGGACGAAGGAGGTAATGTAGTCTAAAGCTCTTAGCATCAATAGTGCTGAATTTGTCGCCAACAAGGAGGTCAACGAGTACTATGTCTCATGTTAGAGCCACAATATCTTAGATACCAACTCAACCTTAGGAGATAGGATAAAATCCTTAGCCTTAATGGAAGGAGTTATTCTCTCAAAGGACAAAGAGATTGCCAAGAAGGATGTTGATAGGGTCGGTGGTTGCAAGAAGGCCCATATTACGGCCAAATTGTATGACGTGAGTATCCATAACCATCTTTTAACTGTTGAATTTTTTTAGTTGCTGACACTTCTTTTCTTTTTCAGATAAGCAACCACATTTTGGATGAGGCCAATAAAGAAACGAAGAAGGTAATATCCATAATAGTCTTCATGTATTCTATTAGTTACTTCTAATACTCATCGTGCTAAATTAAAATGTTGCAAAAAATTATGGATGCATATAATGCTTTTAAAGCTCAGATTGTTGCTACCGAGAATACAAGGATAAGGGTCAAGATGGAGGCAAGAAAGCTATAGGAAGACCTTGCTGCAGAAAAGTTGGCACATACCTTAATTGCCAATGATGTCTCAAGCTTAAAGGCCAAGGTTGAAGAGAAATATAAGGAGTTTGAAGGCCTGAGGGAGGAGTTGTAGAAAAAGAAAGAAGAGTGCTAGGGGCTAGGCCGAACTCATTGTACGATGAGCGATGAGGATGATAAGCTCAAAATGCAAATCAAAGAGTTAGAGACCAACAAAATAAGATTATAACGCCGTATTGCTGAGTTAGAGGAGACTGTCAAAAGAGGACCCTCCATTGAAGAGGCACTCAATATAGTCACTCCTAGTTGGTAGTACGAGAGATTATTACAAAAGAAGTTGTTAGTAGTTGCGACAAGGTCGACAATGATGAATCAAGCGTCAATATGGTTATGAATAATACTAAAAAAGCTCATGTCGAGGATCTAGGGGAAGACGAAGAGCGTCTATCAAAATTAATCCCCTATGAGCAGAAAGAGAAATCTACTAGCTCTTAGACCATAGGCGTCAAGAAAGAAGTTTACATGGAGAAAGCCTCAGCCTTTGATCAAAAAATTACTTTTATTGACTCTGAGAATAAGCTGTAGGATGTTCTTTGTATTCTTTATACATTGCGCTCTAAAAATAGGCCAAGTATTTGTTACAATACATTGTTGAATGAAAAGTATCTTTCATATAATTGTTTCTAGTACGTTTTATTTCATGCATCGCTTTTTCCTGGCATGTATGATGTATGCGTTTTATTTCACATGTTTTTATTTGTTATCATGTTTTATTTCTCACGCCTAGTTATTTCTTGGTATGTTTTATTTCACATGCCTAATTTGTGTGTCTTTATAGACATTATCTATTAACCATTTAAGATGTGGACTAGCCGCATTGTTTGGTTATAAGATTAATTTTTGCAATTCGTTAATCGTGATAGGCTAAAACTTACGTCAGTTCATTTACTGTGCAGTCTAGAACTCATTAACTCGGTAATCATAAAAAGATCAAGAAATGTAATGAGATTTCAAATATAATTCTCTTAAACAAGTAAACTATCGTCTTACAAGCAAGTAGGTTGTCACCTTACAAACAAATGGAGATGAACATCATCTGAATAATCAATTAAAATATAATTTCAAATTCTCGGCGTTCTATGCTCGAGGGATGATTGATCTATCTAAACTTTCTAGTCGATGAGCTCCCTTGCTAACGACTTCCTAGACCCTAATTGGATCCTCTTAATTAGCGTTGAGCTTTCCTTGACTCACTTGTGCATTAGTTGCTTCCATCTTTCGACAAACTAGATCTTTAGGTTGAAAAACCTTGTGCTTTACCTTTTGATTATAATACCTAGTCGCTCTATACTAGTATACCACAACCCTAGCTCTTATAATATCTTTGATTTCATCAATGGTGTCCAAATTTGCTGTTAATCTAACTTGATTAGCCATCATGTCGAAGTTCTGCGTTAGTAGATTAGACAAATCCAACTCAATCAATTAGATGACTTCTGTATCGTATGCTAACCTGAAGGGAGTCTCCCTTGTCGTAGTTCAATAGGTGGTCTTGTACCCCCATAAGACATTTGGTAGTTCATCTGCCTATCTCCCTCTAACTTGATCTACTTTCCTTCTTAGGCTATGCAAGATGATCTTGTTCATAGCTTTAACTTGTCCATTTGTTTAAGGGTATGCTACAAACGTATAGTTTAAGTGATTGCCATAATTCTCGTAAAATGCTCGGAACTTGTTGTTGTCAAACTTGATATTATGGAATTGAAAACAAACGCTTCCATTTTCTACTTAGTGATTTTCTCTACTGCCTCGGCCTTTACCCATTTTGTAAAGTAATCCATGGTAATAATGATGAATTGTCGTTGGGCTGTAGATTTCGAAAAGGGTCTAAGAATATCTGATCCCCACTAGGCTAAAGGCTAAGGATTAGATAGGCTGTATAATTCAATTGTAGGCGCTCGACTTAGCGCCTCGTGCTTCTAACATTGTGAATACTATCGAACAACTTCCTTTGCATCTTCTCTCATGGTTAGTCAATAATAGCCGAGTTGCAATTCTACGCTTTTACATGGTTACTGTAAATGCCAACATATAGTTTGGATAACACCCTTTAGGCATATTTCAGAGGAAGGCATCGAAGATAGGGTTGTAATACGCCACATTTGTATAGCTAACCATCAATCAGCATGTATCTAGTAGCTTGGTAAACTAATTTTCATGCTCCTTTCTCATCTTTAGGGAGAGTATCGTCTCTCAAATAATCTAGTAAGGGATCCATCTAAGATTCTTCTTTTGGGCAAGGTACCAACTTACAGCTCTATGAAAGAGTGGATAAACTTTTCTATAGAAGAAATTTAGCAAAAAGTTTGTCGCTTAAGTTGGGGAATGCCATATTAGGTAATTTTGACAGCTTATTGGCAGTAATATTCTTACTTCTCGGAACCTTGTGGTTGTGAAAAGATTGAAATTCTTCTACGAGTGTTCGTACCATCAATAGGTACTTGCTCATCTCTTCTTCCCTTGTCGCATAACTTCCTGTGACCTGATTCACTACCAATTATGAATCAGAAAACACTTCAACTTTCTCGGCACCAATCTCTTTTGCCAGTTTCAATTTGGTAATCAAGGCTTCATACTCTACTTCATTATTGCTAACCAGGAATCCAAATTTTAAAGCATAATGAACTTTAACATTGTAGTGGCCTTGGAGGATAAGGCCTACACCACTTCCTTCTCTTGTCAAAGAATTGTCCACATAAAGGTACTAAATAGGTTCTTTAGCAACTTCCATACTATCTTCCTCACCAATGAACTTGGCTACGAAATTTGCCAACACTTGAGCTTTCAGTACCGTTCTAGATTTATACTATAAACTATAGGTACTTAGCTCCAATGCATATTTCATCATCCTCTTGGAGTAGTCAAGTCGTTGCAATACCTGCTGTAATGGTTGATCAGTGAGCACTATGATCTAGTGAGCTTCAAAATATGGCTTAAACTTCCTTACTAAGAGAACCACTACTAAAACAAATTTCTCAATTTTCGTATATTGAAGCTTTGGCCCTTGCAAAAAGTTGCTCAAGTAATAAATGGGTCGATGCTCTTTGCGTCAATTCGGACCAATAAAAAAAAAGTGCTTAGCAGCTGACCCATAGATACAAATATAAATTCTCTCTAGAGATGGGTATAAGAGTATTAGGGGTGACACAAGGAATTTTTTGAGATCATTAAAAGCTCTTTCATAATTGTCGAACCATTTGAATCCTTTTAGATTCATTATGATTTTAAAGAATTTTGCACACCTATTCCCAGTTCATGACATAGACTTATTGAAGGCAGCTATTTGCCCTATGAGTTCTTGCACTTCCTTGATTGTATGAGGGGACTTCATGTTTATTGTCGCCTCAATCTTTCTCAGGTTGGCCTTAATGCTGCTTTAAGTGACCATGTATTTTAAAAATTTTCTTGAAATTGCGTTGAAGATGCACTTTGGTGAGTTAAGCTTCATATTATATCTCTTTAGTGTTGCAAATGTCTCCTTAAGATCAGCAAGATGCTAATCCTCCTTCGTACTCTTCACAATCATGTCGTTGACATATACTTTGACATTCCTGTGGATTTGGGATTTAAACATGTTGGTAACAAGTCTCTAGTAAGTTGCATCGGCGTTTTTCAGCCTAAAGGGCATCACCAAACAATATGTTCCAAAATTAGTAACAAATGATATATGGACTTTCTCCTCCTTGTCCATCTTGATTTGGTTATAAACAGAGAATGCATCCATAAAAGAAAGTAACACTTGTCCAGTGGTTGAATCTACCATTTGATCAATTTTTGATAGTGGGAAACAATCCTTGGGACAGGCCTTGTTGAGATCCGTGAAGTCTATGTACATTCGCCACTTGTTGTTAGACTTCTTGACTAACACACAATTGGCTAGCCAAGTCGGATAAGGTTTTTCCTAAATAAATCCTACCTTCAATAGCTTCTATTGCTGCTTGTCTCTTTGGTGCAAAATGCCTTTTCTTTTGTTAGATCACCTTCGCACTTAGATCGATCTGGAGCTTGTGTACCATGACATTTCTTGGGATACTTGGTACGTCCAAAGGGGATCATGTAAACACATCAACGTTGGCTCATAAGAAGTTGATCAAACTTTGCCGAATATCTATTAACAAGGGTTTCCTTATCCTTATTGTTTTACCAAGGCTATCTTCCAAAGAAATTTCCTTAATATCACTTTCGACATTTTCTATGTTGACCGACTTACATTTTGGATAGGTTTCTACCTAAAATATCTCTTCTTGTCTTAAGGCCCTCATGTATAAGGACCTTGCTAGTCGTTGATCCCCTTTACATATGCTGACTCCTGTAAGAGTAGGGAACTTAGCCTTAAGATGTACAGTTGAAGGGATAGTGCCAAATAGATGCTAATACGACTGTCCTATGATCATGTTGCATGGGGACTAACATTTGGCGATGAGGAAGTACACTTTATCCTCTGTAACATGCTCATCATCGCTGATTTGTATTGGTAAAGAAATTACTCCAGCTACTTAGATAGTAATACAGACTCGTAGATGAATACACGAACTTGATATCTCGTGTAACCAAAAGGGTGAGTCCAAGCTATAAGATGACTTGAAAAGTAAATGAGAGTCGAAGGTTGAGTAGGGGGTTCTTATGCGCCGACGAAGGATATGACGTACTAACACCTCATAAGAGCTTAGGTCACACTTGATATGATATAAAAGTATGGTCAGAGGTTACTTACCATTAGTCTACGCTCAGAAGGGCTAGATAAGAGTAGCTCAAGAGTAAGAGGGACACTTAGCTCAAGAGAGTGAAAAGTTCAGTATGTTCTCTGTATTATGATTAACTTTTACAATATGACGATATTTATATCATTCTATTAGGGCAAATCCTAAGTTATCAAAATTACAAAAGAATGGTCCTTATTTGTTAAAAAAAAAGAGAGAATAATTTATAAGGAAAATATGAAATCGTGAACAGAAGGAATGTTAACGTCCTTTGTCAGAAAGGACAGTACAGATGTTAGTAAAAGTACAGTGAATGCATGTTTTTACTATGATTTTGATAGTATTGTAGTCTGGGCAGGGATAGGCCTTGGTACAAGCTTCTTCAGCATTAGAAGGGGTTGAACAGTGGTTGGTTCAGGGATGGCTCACATTAGGGTTAGCTTCGGATGGTCAGCTCCTGATAGTTTTGCTCAACCTTGGCACAGTAGAGATTGCTACATTCAGATTTGGCGCTTGAACTACAGTTTAGTAGAGGGCTTGGCTCGGCATGCTGGTTGATCACCTCAACAACATCTTGGATAGCATGGAGAGCAAAGTAGCTTAACAGATCGGACTAGGGAAAGCATTGCTCCTCGGCACTTAACTCACTTCGGATAGCTCAGTAGACTACCTAAGAGAGCCCTTGGGCTTAAGAGCGTGTAATTGATCCTTGATCCTTATCATCCCCTCCTAGTTGTTTGAGATTTGGGATCAAATATGGTTTAGGTCCAGTTTGTTTGTCATTGGGAGTATAAGGTTAGAGGTCTGCAATGTTGAAAGAGTTTGAGATTCCATATTCCTCAAGTAATTCAATCCTATAGGCGTTAGGATTGATCTTTTCAAGCTCTCTAAAAGGTCTGTCGGCTCTAGGAGACAACTTGCTCTTTCTTAAGTTTGGGAATCGTTCCTTACTAAGGTGTATCCAAACTAAATCGCTTAGTCAAAATTCTTTCTTCCTCTATCCTCGGCTTCATTTCTCAAGCTTAATAGTAGCTTAACCCAATTGCTCTATAACCTTTTGGTACATGGTTTGGATGGCTTCAACTTTCTTGACGGTTGGCTGATCATCATCAACATTTCTCTATTGGGGTACTGGGTCCAATGGGAGCTCAAGGTTAAACCCGTAGGTGACTTCGAATGGAGACATGCTTGTGACATTGTGGGCAGTCCGATTGTAGGAAAATTTGATGATCGACAGATACAGATCCCAATCGGCTATGTTTCGTTTAATAGTGACCTGTAACAAAGTTCCTACAGTTCGATTGACAACTTCGGTCTGCCCATCAGTCTATAGATAACAAGACGTGCAATACAATCACTTGGTTCCCAAGTCGCCTCTAAAGTGTGCTCCAAAAGTAGCTCATGAACTTGTGGTCTCGATCCAAAATTATGGTTTTAGGTACATCATGAAGCTTAATCACTTCTTGCAAGAAAAGAAAAAAGATAACTGAAGCATCGTTAGTCTTTGAATAGGGTACGAAATGTGCCATCTTGCTAAATTGATCCATAACCACCATGATGGAGTCCTTTTCTTAGGATGTCCTCGGTAATCCTAACATAAAGTCCATACTCAGTTTGGACCATGGTTTGGTCGAGATTGGCAAGGGTTAGTAATGTCCCTGCTCGGCTCGACTCTTCGCTTTTCAGTAGGTTGCATACTTTTCTAGCATGGATTGGACATCTCTCTTCATTCTTGGCCAAAAGAATCTGGAGGATAATACCTCATAAGTTTAGCACTGGCCAAAGTGTCCTGTTAATCCCCTTCTATACGCTTTGTGCACCAGTAGTTCTCACATGGAATAGGTTAGGATATGCAACCTTCTCTTCTTAAATAAGAATCTATCCTCCCTTTGATAATCATCCAGTGTTCGTCCTTTCTTACAATGGACGTAGATAGGATCAAAGTGTGGGTCCTTAACATACAAATTCTTGATGGTTGAAAAGCCAAGTAGCTTCGTCTGCAGTTCTGTTAGGAGGGTATGTTGTCTTGATAACGCATTGGCTACTACATTGTTCTTTCTATTCTTGTATTTGATGACATAAGAAAAACCCTCCATGAACTCAACCCACTTAGCCTGTCTTTAGGACAACTTCGGTTCGCTCTTTAGATATCTTAAGGATTCATGATTGGGGTAGATTACGAATTCCTTGGGCAGTAGGTAGTGTTGCTACATCGTTAGGGCTCGGATTAAGGAGTAGAACTCCTTGTCGTAGATGAAATAGTTGAGTGTCGTTCCTCGAAGTTTCTCGTTGAAGTAAGTAATAGGTCGGCCTTCTTGCATCAACACATACCTGATGGGAATCAAGCTACAGGGCCACTAACCTGCAGCCAAGCTTATGGACTAGAGGGGTTGGCACGATGAATCCTTATGTTCTAACCAACCCCTGCCAAGGCCGAGTACCTCCTTGCCGAGTCACCTTTAATGTTATATCGTATGACCGCCTATTATTGTGTGGTATACCAAGTTAACGATTATTCTTTATTATCGAGTCGACTAAAGACTAGACTGGCTAGGCCATCCCTATTTGGACAAACCCATCCATCCGTACTTTCTGTCTGCATCTACTAATAACCTTACCAATGCAGCATCGCTACGTATACTGTATCATGTGTAGAATTTGTAGCACCGGTGATTGTTTTCCTTGTATATTCATTTATACCCTTTTGTATCATGTAATATTGTTTCTTTAAGAAATGTCCTTTTTATCTTTTCCCCTTTGGGCAAGTTGCCCTAGTTTTCGAGTATAAATACCCCTGTACTTGTAGTTAAAGAAGATCAGATACAATTAAGTACTTTCTTCTTTACGTAAACGCTGCTTGTTTACTCTCGGCATCACTCTTATCCTTTCCCTTAAACAAGGTTAGGTGGCGAGTAACCTCATTGGACCAATTCATGCATCATATCGAATTGTGCCATGAGTCTTCGGAAGTTCTATTAGTGTGTCATATCTTTTAGAGCTATTTGTGGGTTTGCTTACTATTTTCATTCTTCATTTCTTACCCTTTTCGTACCTTTCCCCATTAACCCTTTTCGAGCTTTTTGTAAGCTTGGAACCATCCAACGACTGACCTTGTCTGTTCTTAGTCATGGTTCGCATTAATACCTATGCTTAGTCTGGACGCATCATACTCTACTTCAAATATCTTATTGAAGCTCAGTAGAGCTAAGACAAGGGCTGTAGTTAGCCTCTCTTTCACTTCCTCAAAACTCCTCATCTCTTTCTTACCCCATTTGAATTCAACATTCTTCTTTGAGAATTCAATGAGTAAGGTTACAATCGCACTGAAGATCCTAATGAATTGGCGATAAAATAGCACTAGGCTGTAGAAACTTCTCACATCGATAGAACAGGTTGGCTTAGGCCATTTTATGCTCACTCTTATCTTCTCTTCATCGACTTAGATGCTACCTCCACTCACAACAAATCCTAAGAAGATCACTTTAGAATGGCAAAAGTCACACTTCTTTAGATTAGCGTAGGGTCATTCAGTTGAGAGTTTTGCAAGAACTTGTTGGAAATGTTCTCGATGAGTCTCCAAGTTAAGACTGTACATTAGAATGTCATCAAAATAAACCACAACAAACCTTCTTAGTAATTCTTGGAACACATGATTCATAATTCGCATGAATGTGCTTAGTGAATTGGATAGCCCAAATGGCATTACGAGGCACTTATATAGACCATGTCATGTCTTGAATGCGGTTTTCTACTCATCTCCTTCACACATTTGGATCTGATGGTATCTAGATTTGAGATCGATCTTAGAGAACACTCTTACTCCACTTAACTCGTCTAGCATATCATCAAGCCTAGGTATGGGATCAATACACATCCTTTAAAAACCATCCTTCTTCGACATTAATAGGGCTAGTACAGCATAGGGGCTCAAGGACTCGTGCACATACCCTTTCTTCATGAGGTTGTCTACTTGCCTTTGTAGCTTGGCAACTTATTTAGGGTTTAGCCTATAGGTAAGCTTGTCCGGCAGGGTAGCTCCTGGCTACAGGTTAATCGCATGCTCGATGCCTCGAATTGGGGGTAAACCTTCCGGTAGTTACTCTAGAAACAGGTCGGCAAAGTCCTCTAGTAGGGTTTTTACCTCAATCAACAGCTCTTCCGCCTTGGGTCTCATCTCCAAAAGTCTCCTAACAAGCAAAGAGGTTAGTCCCTATAGCTCTATTACTCTTTTTAGTTTGGCTCGGGTCAATACTAAATCCTCCTTCTTTAAGGTTCGGCTAAGCTGGGATTGCATGACTTTTACCTACTTAGCAATCATGGGACTCAATTTCACCCTTCTTCCTTCATGCTCCATAGAACATGTGTTCTTCCTACCATCATACATAACTACTTTATCAAATGTCCATGGCCATCCAAGTAGAAGGTAAGATGCACTCATGGGTAACACATCACAAAGCACTTCATCTCAATACTTGGCTATACAGATTGGTACAAACACTTGTTTGTTCACTCTTAGGGCTCCTTTATCACTGAGCCAATGAGGCTTGTAAGGTTTCGGATGGGATATGGTTGGCAATTTCAATTGTTAGACCATAAATGTAGAGGTTACATTGATGTAGCTCCCACTATCAACAATTAGCGTGCATAGTGATTCATTTACCTTGCACCCAATATGGAAGAGATTTTCTCTATACTCATCTTTAGGCATAGGATTGATGCTTATTGTCCTCCTAAACACTAGAGCTATTGGCATGAAGTTGCCTTCCTCACTGTAGATAACTTCCTCCTCGGACAGCTCAGTCTATTCATGCTCCTTTAACTCCTCTACTTTCTCATTAGTATTATTGACCTCAATGATTGGCGCCTCGCCTTTGATCACCATTGTTCGCCTATTCGGACATTGAGCGGCCATGTGTCCAAATCCCTAGCATTTGAAACACTTTATCTCACTCGTCTTCCTCCTTGTACTTTGGCCTTTCTTAAACTTCCTCGATGGTTCCTTCTCCTTTGCTCAAATAGTCTAAGTGGGTTGGGTCTCAATGACCTTGCTCGGTTCTATTTACACAGGTCTGCTCGGAATAGGTTGACTATTGCCAGGATAGTTGACGGGTGGTCGAAATCTTCTTATTGGGTGCCTTTCTATCCTTTGGGCGGCTTAGATTGCATCATCGAGTGTTCTAACGTCTAGGGTTTCCAGGACATCTCCAATCTCATACTTCAATCTGCCAATGAATCGAGACACAATTCGATCTTCTAGCTTCACAACTTTGCATTGAATCATTAGCATCTGGAATTCTTTAACATAAGCATCCACACTCGATGCTCCTTGTCTCAATTCTTGCACTCTCTTGAAGGCATCCTACAAATAATATCTCGGCACAAACCTTCTCCGCATAACTCTTTTCATATCATCCTAACTCCTAGTCTCTCATTTTCCTTCCCTTCTTCTGGTGGCTTGGCTTGTAAGTTCTTCCATCATAAGGTGGCATAACTAATGAACTCCAACGCAACAAGTTTAACCTTTCCATTGTCAAGCACTTCGTAGCATTCAAACTGCTTTTTAATCTTGTTTACCCAATCTAAGTAGTCTTCGGCATCACCACTTCTAAAAAAACTTAGGATACGCATCCTTAGTCCTTCGACTCTAGGGGCCCACACTTTTCTTTCTTCAGCTCCGTAGTACTCTTCTACATCATCATCTCATTCCACTTCTTCCTCAATCTCTTTAAGTGCTAACCTACATCTAGCATCCCTACCAATTCCTTCAGCTCGAGATGGTCGAGTTGGGGCATTAGCTTAACCAAATTGACCATTGCTTCGTTGTTGTTGCTTATGTTCCCTAATGGGACTATTTCTAGCTCGCTGTCTGTCTTCTTATATGATAGTCACTAGACTAACTACCAAATTGGTAAGCTTATCCAAGCAGTCATCCACTGACTGAGGTAAAAAGCTTCCTTCCTTTCCTTGACCATGTTGAGTACCATTTTCTTGGTTTCCCAAAGTTCTTTGCACACTTGAATCTGACATTGATGTTTACCTCACAATGACAATTTCTCAACAAACATACAGTCAACTACACTTTATTTTGGTGTATTAAAAATAGGGGAAAACAGAGTACAAAACACTTCTCACTACTAAACTTCAAAGTTAACAATAAGACTACTTTCACACGGGAGTAATGACAAACTGTTAAAAGAACATAATAGCAGAATGTAGCTTCAAACATAACTAAGGTCTGATATCAAGATGATACGAACTTGTAGATGAATACACGAACCCGATATCATGCATAATCAAAGGGGTGAGTCTAAGTCGTAAGATGACTTGAAAAGTAAATGAGAGTTGAAGGTTGAGCAGGGGGTTCCCGTGCACCGATGAAGGATATGATGTATTAACACCTCACACGAGTTCAAGTTACACTTGATATGATGCATAAGTATGGCTAGAAGTCACTCGCTACTAGTCCATGCTTAGAAGGGCTAAATAAGAGTAGATTAAGAGTAAGAGAGACACATAGCTCAAAAGAGTGAAAAGTTTAGTATGTTCTTTGTGTTATGATCAACTTTCACAATATGATGGTATTTATATCATCCCGTTAGGGCAAATCCTAAGTTATGGAAATTACAAAAGAATGGTCCTTATTTGCTGAAAACAAAAGAGAATAATTTATAAGGAAAGTATGAAATTGTGCAAAAGAAGGAATGTGAATGTCCTTTGTCAGAAAGAATAGTACGGATGTCAATAAAAGGATAGTGCGCATACATTTTTACTGTGATTCTGATAGTATTGTGGTCCGAGTAGGGGTGGGCCTTGGTTCAAGCCTATTTCGTATCAAAAGGGGCTGGACAGTGGTTAGTTCAGGGACGGCTCACATTGGAGTTAGCCTCAAATGGTCGGCTCTTGATAGTTTTGCTCGACTTCGGCATAGTGGAGATTGTTGCATTCAAATTTGGTGCTTGGACTACGGTTAAGTAGAGGGTTTGACTCGGTATACTGGTTGATCACCTCGACAACATCTTGGATGGCATGGAGAGTAAAGTAGCTTGGCAGATCGGACTGGGGCAAGCACTACTCTTTATCACTTAACTCACCTCATGTAGCTCAGCTGACCACCTAAGAGAGCCTTTAGGCTCAAGAGCATATAATCGATCCTTGATCCCTATTAAACAGATCGATTGATAAAGGCATACAGATCATACTTATAAGATCTTAGTCGTACTTTGATCTTGGGTCTCATCTTGTTGAAAGCATGCTAAAAAATGACATTTGCTAAACTTCTTATGTTAATAAGAATTTTTTTACCTTGAAGTTGGCAACTCTTGTATTGATAACGAGTGCATTATCATGCAACCTCGAGATGTCCTTAAAATCTTTCTCTACAAAAGAAATTGTGTTATCGATCTTGAACTTCTTGCCTTAGATGTTGCAAATGTAATTTTTAGCATTCATTAAGCTCAAAGAGCTTAACCAGCCTATAGTAGGTCCATTGACAATGGTGTTAATCACTCCGTTAAGTGCTCTGTTGGAATTTGCATCTCTTGCATCTCTCCTAGCCACAGCTAGCCGAGTGTCACTCTCTTGTTCCTCATGTATCCTCTAAGATGGTATCTCAATATTTTCAACATCATGCGCTTGGAACTTTCACAAATGCCCACATTAAATTACATCTTCAATTACATTCTTAAACTGGATGTATTCATCTGTTTTGTGACCTTCGTCGCAGTAGAAGTTATAGTACTTATTAGAATTTCTCCTTGAAGGATTTCCTTTTATTCTTTCTGGCCATTGCAGAATGCTTCTTTGCCTATGTACCTCCATCAATATGTCCATAATTAGACGATTGACGGGCATGTAAGATGAAAATGTTAGAATCCTTAGTCCTTTTCTCTCGGCATTCAAACTTTGATCATTATCTGTACCGAGTCTGTCCTTTGCACTTTTCCTCTTGTCATTTTTCCTATTTCTTCTGTTCTAATCGGCTTCTCACTAGGCCTTTATGTTATCCTCCTGATGAATGTATGGGGTGACCTTGGCCTTGAATTCAGCAAAATTTCTTGACTTATTCATTGCGAGAGACTTAAAAAAGTCTCCATGAGGCTTAACTCCATCGATTATGGTGTTGAGGGCCACACTCATATCTAATTTTGGGATTTGAATCATCTTAGCCATAAACCTGGCCAAGGAGTCTCTGATTAACTCATTTGATCTTTGTTTGATTATGTTAAGGATTGAGGAATCCTTAATAGGAAGCTTACTTGCAAGGAAGTGTTGAAGAAACACTTCTGTTAGTTCATTAAAATAAGAAATGGGGTTTGGTTTCAAGTGTTTGAACCATATGCTGGTAGCATTCCTCAAAGTTGAGGGAAGAGCTTGATAGGCCACTACATTACTCAATCCATGCAACTTAGCCAATGTGTGATAGTACTCAAAGTGGTCTTCGGGGTCTTTCATCTGGTCATAAGTTTCGAACTGTAGCAGCTTAATGTGTTGAGGTATCACTTCCTCTAAAATCTTAAGAATAAAGGGACTCTTCTTGATTTGGAAGTACTTGCTCGCTGCAGTAAGGGTGTTGACATGCAAGGGTCCCATATGGTGCACTTGCTATGATTACTTACCTTTATCATTCTTTTTGAATCAAGGAGTTGAGGGTCCCATCACAACCTTGGCTTGCATTTTCAGCAACTCCAGTGAATAAATTGAATCATTGCTATTCTCTGTATCGTGATCGCCATGCTCTTTGTTTTGATTTAGATGAATACTATTATGAAGGAGGTTAAGGATCTGTTCATGTTTTTTGTTTAATTTTGAGTTTTCCTTAGTCAAATTGAGGTAAAGTTGCTTGAGTCTAGTTAGTCGTTACTCATCGGTATGCCAACTCCCCCTACTTAAGGTGTTGGAAGGAAGGAGGTGCCAACAACTACACTTTTGGTCATTATAGTTTTAGCCATGTGGGTGTGATTAGGGAAAAACAAATGGTGCCAAATGTTGTTAGTAGATTTTGGAAGTCAAAAATATCTTGAAAAGAAAATTGTTTGGTACCAAGGCCAGTCTGGTATGACCAGTCCGATGCGGCTACTTTAATGCCTAAATCAGTAAGCAAGAATAAGGAAAGTAAAAGAGAGTTGTTCAGAATAATGAGATGTCTCTTACAAAGTTTCTTTCTCGTATTTATAGGAGACTGTCGTGTCTTAAGTAGCAATTATCAAAATAACTGTTGGGACATGTAGAAACTTCTTTATTAGACACCTTCTTGAAATATTGGAAGAGCAGATAGTTATGTAATATAACCTGCTTATGATAACTGTTCACGCCATGAACTTGAATTCAAATAAGGAGTGAATATGTGTTACTTAGTAAAATGTCGAAAATATTAATCACTTGGCGATATGCTGAGAGTGTAAATTACCTAGCTTATTGACAATCGAATGGACAAATAAGTGAAGTTGTATCAATGCTTACCAAATTGAGTTGACGAAACTGACTATCAACAACTTCAAATCCTGCTATTAATCTAGTTAAGACAGTAGGTACATGCTTTTCATCTTTTTTTTCTTGTTATGGTCTTTCTAGTAAAAATGAAGACACTTGGGTAGTTAATTTGGGAGCAATTGATCACATATCACCTTTTGATTCCATTTTTTCTAACCTACACACTTTATCCAATCCTCTTTACATATAACTTCCTAATGGATACAATCTTACTACTACATAAGTAGTTATAGTTGCTATTAATCTACGATTGGTTTTGCAAAATTTTTTGTATGTACCAAATTTCACCCATAACTTGCTTTCGGTGAAAAAGTTACTTAAAGACCAACATCTAATTGTAATCTTTAATAACTAGATTTGTGTTTTTCAAGACCCAACATATTAGACAATTCTAGCTACTACATCAGCTTTTTGAGGTTTATATGTACTAGCTGCAACAAATGACAGTAGTTCATCCATTATTAGTACTAGTGTTCATGTTTCTAGTACATTTGCTTCTTGTAATTCACAAAATAAAACTTCCATGTTACATTTATTTCATGTATGAATGAGACACCCATCTTGATGGAATTTAGGGTACTGATCCCACCAAATGCCGAAGCCCAGCTTGTTCACTCCTCACCCAAACATTTCATTTGATCACTTCTTTTATTTAGTCTTTCTATTTCTTGTATTTTTGCTAATTTACCCTCATGTTTATTTTGTATTTACCGAACTGCCACTAGAGCATCTTTTTAGTCATTTTATTTACAAGATTGCCATCATGTATAAATAGAACCTATGTGTAGGGTTTTAGGAGACTTTTGACATTTAATGAAAAACGCTTAAGACTTTCCTCTTAGAAAACTCTCCTCCATCTGCTCTTACCAATCTCTTTAGTAAGGATTATAGTGAGCAACTCTATTACTCGGACTGGTGCGTTATATCTAGTGAGTCTTAGGCCGTGTTAGATCTTGTTGGTGCATTATATTCATCTCGATAGCTCATGAATTTGCTAAAACCCCTATTTTATTTTCTTGTTTTGGTTCGTTGTGGTACCTCTTCGTGCGTTCGACCTTAGAGATACATTAGCTTTGCTGGTATCAAATTATAGTTCCGACGAGGGAGCGTATTAAGTTCCATGAAGTTTTTATTGGTGTATTATTAGTGGCTGCTGTGTTCATATCGTGGCTACCTAGTGAGTGTGTTGTAGTTACTGTTTCGTATTTGAGAAATTGTTGGTTTGTTGGCTTATGTGTTGTTGACAAGAATTTATTGACTGAAGAGTGAATCTACTATTCAATATACCATACACCAAGACTATAGTATCAGAAAACGAAGAAACATAGTTGTCATCCTTTTCGTATAGTTTTTAGCCTAGGTTTATTTGAGTGCTCCTTTGACGGTAGTGGTGGTCATCGGAGTTTGTACAGGTAATGGTTCTTTAGTGTTGAGTGAGTGGATAGTAGCGGCAAGTATTGTAGTGTTTGAAATTTTAGTGTACTGTATGTGGGTATGTAAGAGTTTAATCCTTATTTTTTCGAAAAAGAAACATCAACACTTAGCATCAAGGTTTCACTTATTCCAATAGAGTTTGGCTTAGGAGATTAGGGTTTCTTTGACAAAGGTTTTACTGTTGTGTGCTTCTATCATATGTGTAATGGGTCTTCGCTATACATATGGTCTGCTGTTGCTTAACAGGAGTAATTGACAGTGATTTGGGTGTGTCTTGAAGGTAGGTCGCTAGTAGTCGAGATTGAGGTCATGTAAGTTGAGTGCAGGAGGCTATCTTTTTTGCAGTGGTGAACTTGAGTCCTAAGCTGTGATCGAGCTGTTGGTTGAAGTGCCGAAGTGAATTGAGTGCACAATTGCAGAGCTGAACTGTTCTGCTCACACTTGCCGAGCAGAACAAGCAAGGAGACCGAGCTACTATGAAATTGAAGACCCAATATTGAGTCGCCCTGCTGTGTGTGTAATCGTATCAGCTTGCCTTAGTGTTTTGGAGCTCTGGCCATCATAAAATTGTTGAGCCGAGGTGAATTGCTGCCGAGCTAAGTTGAAGAGTTGTTAGAGTCCGAGCTGTTTCAGTTCGAACTGCCGAAGTGAATTCCCCATCCGAGCAGAGTGCACTTTGCCGATCCGGACTGAAGTAGTGACCCGACCTCCAAGCTATTGTACACTACCGTGCCGAGTTGCTGTTGTGTCACAAAAATCAGAACTGTTTACACCTGTAAGGTGTTGATCAGTGTCAAATTGTCGTGTGCCTGTGCTGTCGTGTCACTGAATTGAAGAGGATCCGAGCTGCTGTACGTCCGAAGTGTCTGACGTGAGCGACAGTGAAGATTGTCAAGATGTACTGCAGTTGAGCTTAATAGCCAACTTTGATCCCAGGTGTTGGTGCTTGTCTCCGAGGCACTACGAAGAAAGGCCTTGCTGAGCTGCTGTCTTCATCGCTTTGCCGAGCTAATTTGTGTCTAAGCCAAATTGTCAACTTTATGACCGAGCTGCTTGTTGCTTTGGTGCACGTGCCGAACTGTACATGAGATAGCAATTGCTGCCTTATTTAGTTTTCACCGAGCTGATATTGAATTGTCTAAGCTGAAACATTATTCGGTCGGGCCGATTCTAATATTTGAGCAGACTGGTTAGTGGTGCAATTCGAAGGCCGAGCTGGAGTGCTGCGCGACTGGTCGATTACCGAATTGTTGTTAATTTGTGCACCGAACTGAATTATTGTTGAGCTGCTGTGACCAAGTGCTTATCGTACTGTTTTGATCGTTAGCTTGCTGAGCTAAATTGTTATGGTATCCAAACTGCCGAAGTGAACTATTCCGAGCTGAACTACAAGTGCCGAACCAAAGCTGTTAAGTAGTGACAGTGTGAACTTGGTAGAAGTGTCCAAGTGAAGTGGAAGGTCCGAGATATACAAGCATGCAAACCACTGTTACTGAGCAGTAGTGGATTACTATACTATTGTGCGTGTTTGAAACTAGAATTGTGGTGTGTAAATTGAGTCGAACTGTCACTTCCCACATTACCGAGCAAGTGCCAGGTTGCTGCGTGTACGTGCCTAGTACTTGTAAGTCTGAGCTGTTGCAACTATTTGCCGAGCTGAATTGTAGTCGTCCGAGCTCTAAGCTGTTGTGATCTAACGTGCCGAGCTGCGTGAGAAGGAGCAAGATTGTACTGAGTTGTTGTTTCGTCTTACTAAGCTACTAATATTTTGAGGCCGAGCTATTGTGGAAGTGCAGTTGTGAATTGAGTGTATAGTGCATCTAAGCAAAAAAAGTGTAGGTACGAGTGTTATTACAGTAGAGGAATCCCGAGCCCATTACTGAGTGCGAATTGAGTGCCATATCTGAGCTGTGGGCAAGTGTGATTGTAGGCCTTCTAGTGTGGTCTTGTGCAAGAGAAATAGCTTGTTTGAGTTGTTACAGAGTTCAAACCGAAGTGTTTGTCATTGTGCTTGAGTTGCTCTAGTCCAAGTGCTAACGTATCATTCTAAGTGATGTGCTACTCAATTTGAGGTTGGCGAGAAACATACATGTCTGAACTTTTCAAATTGTGACCGAGCTATTTTAGCCTTGAAGAGCAACATGATACTATCTTCAAAATCATCGAGCTGCAATTATAACACAAAGTGCAACCGTTGCCACTATAAATTGTCGAGCCAAGACTGAAGTGCAAGAGAGCTATCATGTGCAACCAAAAGTAAGAGCAATTGATAAGTGGCTATAAGTACTACACCGAATTGCTATACTCTTAAAGTTATTATGCCATCATTTACTTAGTGTGCTCACGAGGGTAAGTACTAGGCGTAGTATTGAACTGTGGACTGGTTGGTGGAGTGCCTATAGTGACTTGTATGAGTCTGTATTATACTATAGATGTGTGCACACTGAAGTGTCGACAGAGCATTTGACTAAGAAGATTTTAAAGGGGGCAAGTGCAGTGATTCCAGTATCCATCAAAGATTATAGATTGTGGTGCCATTAACATAATTCAAGCTCAAACTTTACGTTGTGGAAATGGATAAATTTTACATAAAGGGGAGACTTAAACAAAGTATTCTACTAATTTGGGTTAGTCACTGTATGAATTTTATCTTTGAAATTGTTGTTGGAAGATTGGGCTATAAAACTATAGACCACTTAAATCCGTATGGCTTTGTTTATATGATGAAGTGATTCGAGTGACAAAGCAAGCAAGAATAGCCTTCTCCATTGGAAAATTTTAAGATGAGGTTTTATTTGATGTCGTCGATGTTGAAGATTGTTACATGTGCATAGGTTCTCCATGGAAGATGAGTCATAACATGAGCTATGCACCCTTGAAGAATACTTATTCCTTCCATGACAAAGAACGAGTTATGCTCCATCCTATCTCCCTAGCTAATCTTGAAGATGATTTAAGGATTGTTAAGACTTCAGTAGAGAGATGGAGGGTTGAAAAGAAAGTTCCCATAGAGGCCATCAAGGAGGAAAAAGAAGTCAATGAAGGAGTTATTATGCCATCCATGGTGATTGTAAAAGAAATTGGTTGTGAGGAAGTGAATGAGGTAATAACTACTGAAAATGAAGTACATAAGGTTGAGTAGGAATTTGAAGTCTTATAAGTCTAGATTCCCTAAGCTCATGTCATGATTGTGCTCGAAGTTATGTTATTCCCTGTAACTGATAGCTATTGGAGTTACTTAAGGTTGATTGATAGGGTACATGATGAGTAGAGGGAAGGGTGTTTGATCAAAAGCTTGGTTGATTGTGCTCATGATGAGTGGAAAGAGTGTCGGATTGTATTTGCTTTGATCATTAAGCTGAGCTATTGTAACCTCTTATCAAGTTTTGGATGGAAACTTCTTCAAGAGAGGGATGGTGATAGGATTCGGGGTACTAACCTCACTAAATGTCGAAGCCTAGCTCATCCACTCCTCACCCGAACATCTCATTTGATCACTTATTTTTTCTTATTTTATTTAAACTTTCTATTTCTTGTATTTTTCCTAAATTACCCTTATGTTTATTTTATATTTATAGGAATGCCATTAAGGCATCCTTTCAGTCATTTTATTTGTAGGATTCCCATTACGTATAAATAGAACCTATGTATAGGGTTTTAGGAGACTTTTGACATTTAATGAAAAACCTTTGAGACTTTTCTCTTGGAAAACTCTCCTCCATCTGCTCTTATCAATTCCTTTAGCAAGGATTGTGGTAAGCAACCCTATCACTCGAACTGGTGCATCATATCTAGTGAGTCTTAGGCCATGTTAGATTTTGTTGGTGCGTTATATCTAACTTGATAGCTCATGAATTTGCTAAAACCCCTATTTTATTTTCTTATTTTGGTTCATTGTGATGCCTCTTTATGTGTTTGACCTTGGAGACACATCACATCTGTATCCAAATTACAACATATGTCACCATGTAAAGACTTAAATGTTACCAATTTAATTTGTGAGACTTGCCATCTTGCTAAGTTCCATAAACTTTCCTTTTCTCAAAGTTCTCATGATTCTACTTTTGCATTTCAGCCCCTACATATTGATGTGTAGGGTCCTTATTATGTTAAGTCTACTTCTGATGCGAGATTCTTTTTAACCATTTTAGACGACTATACATGACTTACTTAGACTCATTTGTTTAAGTTTAAGCCATAAGTCAACACTTTGCTTCATCAATTCTTTTGATATGTTCAAAATCATTTTAACATTGTACCCAAGAATGTTATAATTGATAATGGGATAGAGTTTATGTCACATACTTGCAAAGATTTGTTTGAAAGTCTAGTAGATCAATCAGGTTATTGGATCTCTGACCTACAGCTGAGCCCGAGGACTAGAGGGGCTGGTACAACGAATCCTTCTACTCCAACCAACCCCTATCAAGGTCGAGTACTTCTTTGCCGAGTCACCTTTAATGCCATGCCGTATGATCGCCTATTATTCTATGATATGTCAAGTTCAAGATTACTCTCTAGCGTTGAGCTGACCAATAAATCAACATCATCCTTATCGAGAAGTCGAAAGATAGAGAATCCAGACTGACTAAGCCATCCTTGCTCGAACAAGCCCATATGTCTGTACCTTTTGTCCGCATCTCTTGACAACCTCACTAATACAGCATCGCTACGTATACAGTATCATATGTAGAATCTGTAGCACTAATGATTGTTTTCCTTATATATTCATTTTTACCCTTAATGTCCTTTTTGTTTTTTTCCTTTTGGGCAAGTTGCCCTAACTTACAGGTATAAATATCCTTATACTTGTAGCTATAAGTGGCAAACTACCTTCAATACGCTTTAGTACTTTCTTCCTTATGTAAACATTGTTTATTTACTCTCGGCATTACTCTTATCCTTTCCCTTAAGCAAAATTAGGTAGCAAGTAACCTCATTGGACTAATTCGTACATCATATCGAATTGTACTGTGAGTCCTTGGAAGTTCTATTGGTGCATCATATCTTCTAGAGTTGTTCATAGGTTTTGCTTACTGTTTTAATTCTTCATTTTCACCCTTTCGTACCTTTCCCCATTTACCCTTTTCGAGCTTTTTGTAAGCTTGGACCCATCCTGTAACTAGCCTTGTCTGTTCTTGGTTACGATTTGCAATATCTTAGTATTAAAGTAAAGGTTTTGTGTGAACTATAGTTAGTTCTTCTTCAAGTTCTATTGTACTCTATTTTGCGTATGTGAAACAAAGCCAGTTATTATGTTCATTTGGCTATTGTGTTATTAGCTGTTCACTTTCTAAAGTGTTTGTTCGAATTTTAAATCTGTGAGGAAAAATGACAAACCCAAGTATGAATATTGGTACTAGTGATAACAGTGGAGTTATCCACCATGGATGACAATCTTAGGGAACTCGTAGAAGCACTAACGAAAAACTTGATGAGATAGTTAACTTCTTAATAGATCTGACTTGAGCTATTCATGCATTATCCTGCCAACCCATTGAAGGTGTGCAAAATACTCCATAAGTTGCTCAACCTATTAGAGGTCAAAACCCAACTCGACCAGTTCGAGGTAGAGGAGTTAGAGAACGAGTAAGGCAAAGGATAGACTTGAGAGAGCTTAATAGGGAGGAAGAAGAATATTTTGAAGAGGAGAATGTATGAGTCCCTAAATAATCTAATCATGTGAAGCTTCGGATTCTGAGTTTCAATGGATTTGGGAATGTTGATAAGCATCTGGAGTAGAAAGAGAAGGTGGAGTGTATGTTTGATTATTATCAGTATGAGGATTATGAGAAAGTAAGAACTATTGCTATTGAATTCTTCGGGTATGCCATCATGTAGTGAAAGAATTTTCAAGCCATGAGAAGATGAAAGGAGTAGTAAGCGATTAACACTTGGCTCGAGATGAAGAGAGTGCTCAGAAATAGATTTGTACCGGAAACATACTTCTAAGATACTTTTACTTGGCTTTAGGAGCTAAGACAAGGAGGCTGAATTATTGACAAGTATGTTCAAAAATTTCAAATGCTTATGATGTGTTGCGAGGAGGGACCACCAACTCGAACAGTCTCAAGGTTCATTACTAGATTGAGAGGAGACACTCGAGATGTTGTGGAGCTCTAATGATTTGACACAATGGATGAAGCTGTTAGGATTGCCCAGCGAGTAGAGAGGTAAAGAAGGGGCTGAGTAATGACAAGAATGCTGACTAGCCAACCTAAATAGGCAAGTTACTGGACTTTGCCGAGTACCAAACCGAGTAGAAGGTTGAACAGATGATGAAGTACTAACCTGAACATATGAGAAGGGGCATAGGTCAGGCAAGAAGACTAGCTACTTTAAGTGCTTCAAGTATTAGGGGTTCAGACATATGGCTGCTTAGTACCCAAACCGACGGATGATAATCATTAAGGGAGACATCTCGAAGTTAGAAATAGAGAGTACGGATGAGGAACCCGAGGAGGAGGAGGTCTATGCTGAGAAAGAAACTGCCTAGAAAGAGTTGATTAAGGAGGACATGTTTACCAAAAACTTGGACCAATTACTCATGGTTGTTTGACACACTATGAACGTAGAATCCTTACGAGAGGAGGAGCATAGAGAAAATTTGTTTCATATAACTTGTAAGGTAAATGATTAGGTATGTGCTCTCATCATGGATAGTAGAAGCTGCACCAATGTAGCATTAATTGATCTTATCTCAAAACTGAAGCTATTGACTATTGCATACTCAAAGCTATATAAGCTGTACTGGTTGAGTGAGAAAGGGGTATTACATGTCACTTGGCAAATACTGCCGTCGATCACTATTGGGAACTACTTTGACCAGATCCTCTGTAATGTACTACCAATGTGCGCTTCCTACGTATTGTTAGGTAGGTCGTGGTTATTTGATAAGAAGGTCATTCATGATGGCTATAAGAATATATATATGTTTGAGAAGGATGATCAGGAGATTACACTAAACCTAATGCCATTGAGAGAAGTCAATAAGTTGCAAACGAAACCTGCTCGTAGATCAAAGAAAGCTATGGTGATGAGTAGAACCGAGCTCCAAGATACCATCAATGCTAATGAATCGACCTCCTTATTGGTCAGGTGACTATTGGAAATGAGGGAGCGGGGTAAGTTACCTTAAGAGATCAAGGCGTTGTTGGATAAATATAACGACTTGTTTTCAAAATAGTTACCTAAGAGGTTGCCTCCAACTCGAGGCATAAAGCACTGCATTGACTTAGTACCTAGTGCTGCACTGCTGAATAAGCCAACTTATTTGATGAATCCCGAGTAGGCTTCTGAACTCTAGCATTAAGTTAATGAGTTGCTAGAGAGAGGCTATGTAAGAGAGAGTCTTAGCCCTTGTACTGTGCCTACACTTTTAGTGCCGAAGAAGGATGGAACCTGATTGATGTGTGTTGATAGCTGAGCCATGAACACAATCACAATCAAATATAGGTATTCGATCTCGAAGCTAGAAGACATGTTGGATAAATTGAGTAGAGTCAAGATTTTTAGCAAGATTGATTTTAAGTCTGGCTACCATCAAATTTGCATGAGGCTAGAAGACTAGTGGAATATTGTGTTCAAGACTCAATATGGACTTTACGAGTAGATAGTCATGCCCTTCAGCTTGTCGAACGCCTTAAACACTTTCACGAGACTTATGATCCACGTATTGAGACATCTCATAAGGAAGTGTGTTGTGGTGTACTTTGATAACATCTTGGTATATAGCGCCTATATGCCGAGTCATTGTGAACGTCTTAAAGTAGTCTTGGATATCCTTTGTATTGAGAGATTATTCGGCAATTTAAAGAATTGTTGTTTTTGCTAGGGGGAAGTGTTATTCTTGAATTATGTAGTTAATAGAGGAGGCTTGTGAGTTGATGATGAAAAGATTCGAGCAATTGTCGAGTAGCCAACCCTTGCTACTTGTATCGACATGAGAAGCTTCCATAGACTGGCTTCATTTTATAGAAGGTTTATGAAATTGCAAGGAAATTCATAATTGAAAGCATAAGTAATTCATAGAATTGCATAAGAATAATTAAAATAGATGTCACCAATCTTGTATTGGAAAGAAATAATCTTCAATTGCAACTTCAATCTTAGTCTCCACAACAAAAGCAAAACCCTCTTAATGATAAAAGCTCTTCTCCTAAAGAATTCTTCAAAAACTATCTAAAAACTATTCTACAACTCTCAACATCTAAGGAAAAAGTATATCAAAATCTCTCAAACGATGAAACATAAGCTATTTATATGAAAAATTAAGGTAGGCTAGCGTGAAGTTTCTTTTTCATGAAGGCCGGCGGCATAGTCATCCAGGGCAGGCGGCGTAGCCATCAATGGCTGCCGGTGTAAGTTGTAAGTTGTAAGCCAGCTGCCTTTAATTCTAATTTACATGTATTGGTCTGAACTTCATTTATTTGCTTAAAATTCCTACAAATCATCTATAATTCCACTCTTAAATCCTTTAATTCTTGAAATGTCCAAATGAAAATAATTAAGTACCAATTCTTAATGATTTCTATAAAATCTATAATAATTCTATCTTAATTTGCACTTTTAAAACATGAAAAATATGCCTTTATCAGTTTATTAGGAATTTTAGCACCATCACTACGCCACTTACTGAGTTAACAAATAAGAACACCGACTTCTGATGGGGAGAGAGAGAGGAGAGGAGTTTTGCTAACATAAAAGAAAAATTGATCTCTGCCCTAGTGTTAGTATTGCCTAACTTCTACAAAATTTTTGAGTTGGAATGCGATGCATTAGGCATTGGAATAGGCACTATCCTAATGTAGAAAGACTAACCAATTGCCTTCCACAATGAGAAACTTTGAGGACCGCAACTGAACTAATCTATGTATGATAAGAAACTTTTGGCACTAATCCAAGTGATGCAAGTATGGCAACATTATTTACTGTCGAGAGAATTTGTCATATATATTAACTATGAATCACTAAGGCACCTCCAAAGCCAAACCAAGTTGTTGAAGCGGTAGGCGAGATGGGTTGAATTCCTTGAGGGATTCAATTTTGTAATTAAGTACAAGCAGAGAAAAAGCAACATAGTTGCAAATGCTTTTTCGAGGAGACATGCGCTTTTATTAAAACTGTAGACCAGGCTGTTTAGGTTTACAAGTATTAAAAAACAGTACTTAAAGGATCTACACTTTGGACTAATAATTTTGCAATGCGTGGATGGGAGGACAATGGATGACTATTATGTGGAGGATGGTTACCTGTTTCGAGGGGGGAAACTGTGTATGTGGACTTGTTCCTTATGGGAATTATTAATTAGGGAAGCCCACAACAGAGGACTCTCTGGATACTTCGGAGAGAGGAGGACTTATGAACTAGTGAATGGCCGATTCTTTCGATTGAGAATACGGAGAGATGTGCACCAAGATGTCGAAAGCTGTGCTGTATGCAAAAAGGCTAAGTGCTGAGCTAAATACAGGAAAGCTATGCCCCTACCTATCCCAATGAGGTTGTGAATTGAACTAAGTATGGACTTTATTCTCGGACTACGATGAACTGCCCAAGGCAAAGATTCTGTAATGGTCATCATGGATCAGTTCAATAAGATGGCACACTTCGTATAAGCATATAAACAAAAAGAATACATTGAAGCTATGGAAAAAGAATTGTTCTCCTTAAAATGTAATAATACTTGGGAGTTGGTAACTTTACCTCCTAGAAAGCATGCGATTAGGTGTAAATGGGTTTTCAAAATCCAGTATTGATTGGATGGCACTATTGAGTGTTATAAGGCTCGTTTGATGGCTAAGGGATATACTTAAAAAGAGGGTATCGATTATCATGATACATTCTCCCTCATAGCTAAGCTAGGTAATGTTCGACTATTCATAGCTATAGCTACTACTTATCAATGGTCCATACATCAAATTGATATCAACAACACTTTTCTTCATGGTAGTCTTGATGAAGAAATCTATATGCAACCACTAGAGGGTTAATCTAAGGCTAAGCTACAATATGTTTGTAAGATTAGATGGTCTTTATACAGCCTAAAGCAAGCCTCTTGGTAGTGGAATTTAGAAATTTCATAAGTTCTTACTTCTCATGGTTTTATTTAATCATATCATGGTTACTCTTTTTTTGTACATCATGCTTCTAGTGGTTTTGTTGCTATTTTGTTATTTGTGGATGACATGCTTATTTCAAAATCAAATGATTAGTTTATTACTAACATCAAGCATCAATTGGATGATGCTTTTACCATCAAGGATTTGGGTCATGCCAGATTCTTTCTTGGACTTAAACTATGTTCTACCATTATGGCACACTTGCTAATTAGAGAAAATTTGTTCTTAACTTTCTCTCTTATGCTAGAATTGTAAACCCCTAAAATTTTCAACATAATACCTAAGGTAGACCTTAGTGTGCTAAAAGACTCTAAGAGTCGATAAGGTTAGTTAAGAGAAAAACCCTAAAATAATAATAAAAGATTCAATCGCATATAAAATTTTTAAACCCTAAATATATGTAAACACTTGGACTACTCTTGAAAGTGATAAAAACCCTAAAACTATAACTTTAAGAATATAAAAGCATTAATTCACTATAATCTACTCTAAAATCCTAATTGATAATATATCCTGGGTAACATGCAAAATCATGCCAAATCATATAAAATCATTAGCAAAAGAGCAAGATAACTTGCAATTATTCATAAATGTAAACAATACTAATATAATTTATTAGAAACTAGAATATTGCATTATAGATCATATTCATCTTCTAATTATATAACTAGGTTAGTATTATATAAAGTTAAATGCTTAGTTAATGTTTACACTACATATAAGCAATATTAGTATTATAAATTATGTTTTTAATGCTAATTACATTAAGTATGATACTAAATTTTATTTGGGGATGTAAATATCTATAAAAAGGTTCCAATAGCTATTTTTATTAATTATTTCATTTAACTCCATATCTTCTTTCATTTCCTTAAATTTTCTCCTAATTATCATTAAATTTCTTATTATGTATATTAATTTCATACAAATATAAGACGATTGACTAAGTCAACAAATGTCACTTTCAACTAGAAAATTCTTCTCTTTTCTAAAGATTTCCTTCATTTTTTACATGTGTTTTTCTTCCCCTTATCCTCTTCTTGCCATCTAACATTTAAGACTTTCTAGACCCCACTTGTCTCACTTATAAAACATAAATTGACACAAAGCAAATCCCTTTTCTTCCCCATTCCCAAACCGTCACCTCCCTTTCCCTTTCACCCCTTCTAACTTTCCATATCTACTTCCATATTTAAATAACTCTTTATGCACTATATAAATTAATACTTCTCTTACATATTACAAGAGGCAAAAGGTATGTTTTCATATGATTTTTCCATCTTAATTAATAATTAGTTGTATATGTTAGGTTAGTTTTGGAATTTAAATGTAATATGTACCTATATGTTCTTGAAGATAGGAATCTCTATAAACATACTTAGAAGTGTAGAAATACATAGGTATTAGAGCAGAAATATATGAGTGCAAATAATAAGTGGATACATGTGAGATACTTATGTGTGGATTTTAGTAGACTACACAATATAAGTGTAGATATGCATATGAATAGGTGTAGAAACACATTTACACATATGGTATATGTACTTATATGGACTAAATAGGTATATACTAGTAGAATACATAGTATAACTATACATACACATAAATAAGAATAGAAAAACTATTTGTACATAAGTATAGATAGCCATATACATGAATACCCTTTATATGCATAGCCAAAAATAAGGAGTATACTAAGTGTATATACCTATAACTTACTAATTAAGCCCTTAAGATGCAAAAATATGGATTACATGAAGACTTCTTAAAGGGGCATAGAGGGCATACGAAAAGTATGTATAAAAATACGTATACCACTATATGGGTATACATATGGTATATGTATAAGTGCACAAGTATACACATAAGTATATTAGAAGTATATATACAAATGACATACGTATAGAATATAAGCACATAAGTAAATGATAACATAATTACTTAAAATACTATAAGATAGTATAATAAAATAATAAAATATACAATATGTACAAATATGTACATATGTGGGCTGACGCATAAAGGACCCTAATATATACATATTAACTCATATTAATCTCAAATATGTACATAAAATAGTAATAATAATGCAAAGTCCTCAAATTTAAAGAATCTAATGGTTAATTAAATTATAAAGAATTAAAATAAGATATAAGAATAGACAATAAGAATATTAAGCTTCAATAATTAAAATTTTGATAAATTTAATTCATATCATAAAACACAGATCTTAACGTCCAAAACGGACCTCACTGTGTGAATGTACTCTTAAAAATGATGAAAAACAACTATAAACTTGTAAATATTGGAGATAAAATGAAAAAGTTACGTACGATTAGCAATTAAGTTCAATCGAATAAAAATTGATAGTAACTTAAATAAAATTAGGTAAATAGATATATGGAATTACTAGTTAACTCAATTACTTATTATCGTTGCTATCTCGTAATGATTAGGTGATACCAATGAAGGTTTGGATCTTCCGATCGATTATTATGATTAGAGCACAAGGTGACATGGTCGAGTGAGTATTTACCTTATGATTCCATATTTGTATGTATTTGTAGCTAGTGAACCTAAATGATTCTATTAATTGAATGTTATGTAGGGTCAGGAAATGCTTGTGTGTGTTATTGTTTGCTAAATTGTGAATTTTCCTTAAATACCGATAATAGATTATTTGTTGCATAGTAGTATAAATAATGCTTGTATGCATTATTGGTTGGTCATACCTTAATCGGATTTAACTATATTTGACTAATAAAAAGAAATTGGAACATGCATTAACATGCATCACATATACACTAATTTCAATAGTCACATTACACGAAGGTAAGGAGAGGCCATACGAGGGTTGTTATTTATAAGTATATTGGTTTTGCATGGTGTACGTGTACAATATGACCTTATCTTGGCTCGCAGGAATATTAGGCGTTGGAGGTGCTAACCGCTTGGTTAAGAGTCGAGTTCAAAGGCTTTCATTTAAGGGTAAGTGCGGATTATAGGGGCCTACTTACAATTATACTTAAAACTTGGTTTTTATAAAAATAAAAAATTTATTTTGTTTAAATACGAAAGGTGGAGTTTTTTAGAAAATAAGTTTTAGTATAATACCCAGATCTGATTGGTGCCATGTAAACTCCAACCTTGACTTTAAAGGATGTTAAATTTGAGTTGTGTATAGTGACTAGTTAACTATACGTATTGCTTGGCACGTTGTTTGCTCATTCATTCATATGATTGAATTTAATATATTTATAACTTGCTCATAGTGTGGCTAAAGGTTTTACTCACTAAGCATTAGCTTACACCTTCTTAGGCTTTTGTTGCAAGACTACCTGTTTGTCAACGCTGGCCGTAGGATACCAAGGTTAGCGTGGGGACTTGGGCAAGAGCAGGCTATTTAGAGTATTGAGAGAACTCACTTTTATAGACTTTTATGTGTACTTTTCATTTTGATAATATTGTAGATACAGATATAGTAGATTACTATATAATGTAATCTTTATAGTTTGAATCTTATATAATTATGTTTATGTGATGATATCATTTTAATTTGTATGTCTTTGGGAAGCTAGTAGCTGTAGAAGCCTTGTATATGGTATAAAGGGCCAGTGATTAGAAGGGTAATCAATCTATGCTATGACTAGATCGCCCTTAGGTCGTAATAGGAATAACTGCTTGCAAACTTGCATCTACACCTATGCCTATTAGTTTACATCTCGAAAGAGATTCTAGTGACCCCCTTTCTAATCCCACTTCATTTAGGTGAACAATTGGATGATTATTTTATGTGACCATGAATAGGCCTGATATTTGCTATCCAATTCAAAGGCATAATTAGTTTCTATCTTGCCCACATATGCTCCATCAACAAGCTCTCCATCATCTCTTGAGATATATTAAAGCTACTTCTTCTCTTAGACTTTTTTATGGCACATGTAATGACTTTACTCTTACTACCTTCTTTGATGTTGATTAGGGTAGTAATACTCTTGATAGAAAATCACTCACAAGTTTTTGCATCCAACTTAGGTTACCTTTGGTTTCTTAGAAAACCAAGAAATAGCTAACAGTCTCGACTTCTACCACCAAAGCTGAATACTATTGTCTCACTTCTACTATAAAAGAAATTCTTTGGCTTTTTTATTTGCTATGCGATTTTAGCATCCCTATAACTCATCTAATCACCCTTTACTATGAAAACCGTTTTATTATCCTCATTGTGTCTAATCCCTACTTACATAGACATACTAAGCATATAGACATAGACATCCACTTTGCATGGGATCTTGTCTCTTCTAGATTTTCGATATGTTCTTACTGAGCATTAAGTTGTAGATTTATTTACCAAGGCTCTTAGGGATAAGCAGTTTCATTTTCTTCTTTCTAGGTTGTCTCTTTAGACAAATCCAACTTTTGGGGGTAGGGTGGGGTGGTTTAGTATGATATGAACTAAATATTATTATTTCATTAACTAAGATTCTAACTAGGAATCTATTGTGGAACAATCACTGACATATACTTAACAAATTGTAATGTTGGTTTATCCAGCTAGGGGTTGTTAGCTCAATTAGTCAATAGTTACAACAACTTATATTTATATTAGAGTTGTTTCTATTTGAATACTAACTTTTGCATTACATACACTTTCTTCTCTCAATTTATGCTTCTCTTCGTTGTTGCTCTCTATCCGTATAAGTGCAACACTAATTCAATCTCTTCATGTTGCTATAAGCCTAAACTTTCATAAACTCTTTTCCTATTGAATCCATTTGTAAGAAAAGAACCTTTTAATAGCTAGCTTTTTCTATTATGCAAGTGTAGGTTATGCATATTTAATCAATAATAGAATAAATTTGTGGATGATATCCTTTTGATTACCTTTTCCTTGGTAATTTTACCTTTTGACAATGGTTTGGAAGTAAAATAAGATATAAATATATGTATATATGTATGTGTATGTGTGTGTATGCACACATTTATTGGTATAGGTCTTAACTTCAAGCTAATCCTTTCATGATTTATCTAGAAATACTTAATGAATTCAAACTCCTTTACTCATCTATTTTTGGTGGCTTGTCTAATGACCTCAAGAAGGAGGTGATTGCATTTTGAGAGTTTCTCGCATGATATTGTCAATTTTGGATTTTCTAGTTTTTTTAATTTTTCCTTAACTCAATTTATATTAGACCCTATACCATTTAATGTAAACTTTTGACTAGAAATTAAGGAAAACATGTTTTCTATAAATTTGAAAAGATATTGGAGTTTTCACTTGATTGAGGTATAGAAAAGGGTTAGATTAAAATCAATTAGGTAGATTGATTTTAACCTAAACACCAGACTGTGTGAAAACTAATTTTGAAAATGATTTATGAAAACCAAAGATTTCAAGCCTATTAAATATTAATGGATACCACTTTTATCCTTTCAAACTTAGATTTATTTTCAAAATACCATTTTAATCAATTCTAAATTTACAAATAAAGAAAATTAATTTATTTAAGAAAAGAAGAAATTAAGAAATTAACTTTATTTACAAAAGGGAAAAAATAAAAAGATTTCCCTATTTTAAGTCATTTTGTAGGTGCTTATGTACCTTCTAATAGGGATCATACTTCTTATAGTTCGGTCATAAAACATTAATTTGTTAATCTTTTAATTTTCATAATGGTCAAATTTACATGTTTTATCCATTTTTGCCTTATTTGAGTAAAAAAGTCCTAAAAGGGTCCTAATTTCAACTATTTATTTTAGAAATTTCTAAGAAAGTCCTAACTTTGAAAGAGGCTTATTAATGAGTTATTATTTTTTTGAAATAATTCCCTAACTGATAATGCTTTTTTTATCTTTCATTTATTATTATTTTTTTAAAATAATTAAAAAAAAAACTAAATGACATTCTAAAAACATCTTTACAATAGGGAAAGAAAATAAAACTCTTTTATTATTTTCATACATATTTTTTTTTAACTTTGTCATTTATAATTAACTAAGAAAGAAGAAAAAAAAAAGGAAGTAGGATAAAAGAAAAGGAAAAAAGAAGCTAGACCAAAGTTTCAAGTTAGGTGTAGTTTAATGTTGGGCTCGAATCCACGTATAATACATGTATGTAACCCAGAGAGAGAGAGAGAGAGAGAAGAAGAAGAAGAAGAAGAAGAAGAAAGAAGAAGTAGCAACCAATATGGGGGTGATTTGAGTCGGTCTAATGTCTGAAATGAGTGGGTAAATGTAGATTCATGAGTATCACATTGGAGATATGGGGTATAGAGATGATGTTGCAACTAGAAGTGGAGGTTTGGTGTTGGATGGCAGCTGGTAGCCACGATCGATGGTGATGGTGGTGGCTCATGATGAGAGATAAGTGTATCTAGGGGTTTTTGAAGGTGTTAAGTCCAACGATGTGGGTGGTTTTGTGTTAAGTGCAGTAGATCTGGGTGTTTCACATGGTGGTTGTCATTACCAAACCTTAGGTGGTTGATTGTGGCGCTACAAGCTATAGTGGTGGTTGAGGTTAGCATTTCTAGGAAGCTAAGAGTATAGGTGAGCTAATGGTAATGCTAGATTGGCTCGAAGAGCTTCGATTCAAGGTTTAAGCTGGAGAGAGAGAGAGAGGGACGAACTGAGTATAGAGAGAAAGACAATGATAGTGTGATTGTGTGTACCACTCGAAGGTCGAATAATATTGGAGACCTCCATTAATGGAGGATTTGAACATCTCGGATTTTAAGCTACTAGCTAATTTTGACCCTCAAGTTGGATGAATTTGGATAAGTTTTGGGATCGATTCAAAAATAGGCTACGTATTCTTTGAGATTTCACCATTAATTTAGTGAAATCTCGTAGAAAGAAGGGCTAAAAATTGACTTACATTAAGCTGACCAAGGAAGAGAAGAAATTGAGAATTGGGCTTCAAATTTGGAAGAAGATTCAAACTAGCATATGGTCATGTGCCATGTGCCCTAGCTTAGGCATAAATTACACACGTATGGGTGAAAAAACTAAAGTAAGCGCTTTCACACTAGAACATGTGAGCTTTGGCTCATAATAATGGCCTAGCCTTGTTTTGCAAATGGACTAGGTCTTAAACCCAGTCTAGTCCCTCTCCCCTTTTTCTTTTTAATTTTTTTTAAAATAAAATAATAATATATATATATATCGTCTTAAACTTAGTTCTACACCAAAATAAATTCTAAATTAATCAAGTCACCTATGTATAAATAATTAAATAAATGAAGTTATACCTTAATAATTATGTTCACTTAAGTGTTATTTGACCCCAAAAATGAAATCACTTAGTTTATGTCACCTGACGACACTAAAAACAGCATCAGACCTAAAAAAGATCTATTTTCTCATTTTTTTGTATTTTTTTCAATTTTTTGTGTTTTTATCTATTTTCCAATTTTTTTATAAGAACCCTTTCCCTTTATTCTTCAAAATATATTATATGGGGTTAAAAACATGGTATCTATAGCTACCCTTTTTGTGGTGAAGTTTGGGTGAAAATTTACCACAAAAATAAAAGAAACTCCATTTTTTCCCTTGAGGATAAATACAGAACATTGTAACTAGCTAGCTAAGTTAGGTTTGATCCATTGGGTATATAGTAAAATGTGAAAGATTAAGGAGAGAGAAGATACTCTAAAAGCTGATTGAGGCATTAGAGTGAGTTTTAAAAGGGTATAGTGCCCTACGAGTTGACTATAACCTTAGGGGAGAAGTGAAAAGAGACAACACTTTATGAGCTAGTTGAAATCTTAAAGATACTATCTTGGATGGATGGTAAAACAAAGTAAATCTTAAATGGCCATGTTAGATGGATAGCTTTTCACTTTATTAAATTTAACACTAATACGAGTACCATCTTGGATTGATGGATGTAGCACCATCTTAGATTGATGGGCCTTCTTGTTCACCATCTTGGATTGATGGGTATAAACTTGAACATCATCTTGGATTGATGGTTATTGAAAAATTGGTTAGGTTTCTAAAAAAAGATTTCTCAATTGTGCAATTTACTTAGAATTGACAAAATTGACTTCAAGGGTTGATTTAAGAAAGAGATTGAGTAATTAGGGTTATCTAAACTGGCTGCTAGGAGCAAGGCCCCCGAAAAAGAGATTTTGGATTGGACACTAGGGGTTGAGTCACTTTATTTGAACTCCTAAGACTTAACGGTCACCAGGATCGAGTAGGAAGAAGAAAATCACAAATTGGGGTAAGACTCATGCTTGAAGAAAAATTGTCCTTTTTCTTTTTTCTCTCCTTTTTTTTTTTTAAATAATTGCTAATAGGTTTATGTTCCTTATAAGTCCTAATGCCACCAATATATGCAGGTCTTTGACAATTCACTCTTTTCTTAACTTTACTCAAATCACTTGATAATCTTGTCTTCAGGAGATCCTCTTTTCTCGGACTGCTCTATTTTTAAACTCAGGACAAGTGATCTTTCGGTGTCAACTTAGGTGATCACAAGGGCAATAACTTTTCTTAATGGCCTGAATAATATCTCATAATTGATTAGTTTAGTCTAAGAAAACTTCCTTACCTTCTCTTGGTTTAAATAATTATTCTTGACTACATTTCCAAAAATTACGGTATATTTTGCAAGTAATATACTACAATCAATTTGTTAGGTCTTTTTTAGGTTATAATATAATATCGTCTTTTGGTCTTCGATTTCAAAATGGATAATAATGTATAGGCCTCTTTTTTTAGAAAAGAGTTCATTTACTCATTCTAGGTTTACAAGTCAAGAACCTTATAAGCAAAACTAAAATTATGCTTGTCTTAGTTTCAATCAAAAGGGCCTTTGAAAGGGGTAGAATTGTAGGTGGGTCTTAATTTGCAAGAGGAGTGGATTTTAAGAGTATTGGTTTTTATCCCTACTCTTTTAGATTTAGGGCTTACTTTACAAAAGGCCTTATGAGGTACATGACCCTAATCGTTTTCAAGTTTCAAGGTTTTTGATTTGATGACCTTGTTTTTGTAGATTTCTTTCTTGAGCATACTTTTCATTTCCTCATTTTTTCCTCATGCCCGTTTTCTTTTCCTCTTTTTTTCTTTGTTTCTCTCTTTGTTTTTTTTTTTTCAATTTGATCCAAGATAAGGCTATCATCCCCTCTTTTTGTATATGGCATACAGTGTGTGTTGTTTGTGTATAGTATTTAGAACAGAAGCCCTTCTTCATCTTAAAGGAAATAAGTATCCAAAAGTAATAATTACAGTTGAATTGAGGCAATTGGAGCAAGCATAAGTTAGTTTTAACCTTTTCTCCTTTTTAACGACCTTAACCTCTAAATTATCCCATTATAGGGTAGTTCTTCACATGGTTTAGTTTTAAAAATACTCTATTTAAAGGTCTAATAGGGTTGATAAGGGTTTTTGCATTTAGGGTATTAAAAATGTCCTTTTAATTCATGTATCAAATTCAAGATGAGCCTCCTTTAAGGAATGAGTTCAATAACCTCAAAATGATGACACTCAATGCTCAAGTGTTTAAGTATTGGTGTTTGCGATGTGGTTTGCCTCCTTTCCTCCTAAACCTTTTCAATTAGTGAGATATCATTTTCTTAAAGTGTTCGATTCCTTTATTTGCCCCAATTTAAAAAGCTTCTACATAAATTCTCAATAACTCAAAAAATGGCTAAACATATTGCTTTTATTTTAGATGATCATTATTATAGAGATATTTCAAATTCTATGTTTCAAAATGCCCTTACCCCATTTAATCGGTTTTCTGAAGATATGCCCAATTGCTTTAAGTAATAGACTAGCTTATCAGATTTGTGGTAGTAGATTCTCAAAGTTGGGTGCTGTAGGTGGTCCCTTTAAAGTCCCTTCACGGCAATGCTTACAACAAACAACTTCTAAAATGTTAAGTTGTATTATCTTAGCATAAATCATATCTTGAATTTTGTTCTTTAGCCTCTAACATCCTTTAGTAGAATGCCTCTTTTAACCCATATGGTAGTTACATTGTGCTTTTGGGTTGAAGTTTTGTGGCCTATAGTTTGGATTAAGAGCTTTGTAGAATAGGAACTTAGCCTCCATTAGCTGATGAAAGATTTGGGTTATTGGTACTTTGAATTGGATAAACTGTCTTCTTGAGGCATTATGAGCGGGCTTGTCTTGACCCTAGCTTAACACTAGCTCTTTCCCTTTTAGTGACATTTGAAAAGTATCTTAAATTTTGTTCTTCAACCTCCAACATCCTTTGGTGGAATGCCCCTTTTGACCCATACAGTAGTCAAATTGTGCTTTTGGGTTAGAGTTTTATAGCTTATAGTGTGGATTAGGGGCTTCATAGAATAAGAACTTGGCCTCCTTAAATTGACTACTGTATGGGTTATTAGGACTTTGAACTAAGTGAGCTGCCTTCTTAAGGCATTACAAGCGGGCTTATCTTGACCTTAGCTTAACACTAGCTCTTTCCCTTTTGGTGACATTTGAAAAGTAATGGGTATCATTTGAAGTCTTTTGAACACAAGATTCATGGCTATTTCTAGATTCAAAATGGACATCTACAATGTTGCCACTTTTTCTTCAAGGCACATAACTCTTTTTTCTAGACCTAGATCTAGAAATACTTAGAGGCTAATAATTGCGGAAACCAAGATTTGTAGTTATTGAGCCATCTAAATACCTTCTTTTCTAAGGAAGTGATCATATTGTTAGCTATTCAGAGTAAACTTGATCAAAAGAATCCACCCCTATTAGCAATCCTTCACTTCTCTCTCTCTTCTTCTTCTTCTTCTTCTTCTTTTGGATAAATTTTGAAAATGATTAATTTGAAACGAATCAAATTGACTATGATAAAAAAAAATTTGGTGAGATACTTAATATTTATAGAGAAATGAAGCAGCGGAAATATAAGGATGAGGTTTATTTATATGACCTTCAATGCAGAAAACATTTCGAAATGAATGGAAGCCTAAAGACGACTAGGTATGACAACTAAAGAAGAATACTTCAACTTAGAGGTATTTAAAAGGTTACCTATAACAAGTATAATCTAGGATACATGTTCCATTAAGAGAGAAGAAGTTAATTTACATAAGGAAATAACTATCAATGTGATTATTTTACAAGAAAAGAAGGTAGGAGAATTTACTAAGAATTCTTAATAACTATTTCGAAATGGAGAGAAAACTATTTACAAACTTATGAAAATTTCTAAGATGGTACAGGTAACTACCCAAAATGGGGAAAAAGAACGAGACTATTTCACAATTGATGACTGATAAGTGGAATAGTAAGTATTTACAAATTATGAAGAAATATATTTATATAGATATATATTCAAAGCCAGAAGAAAAGAGAGAATTATTATACTAAGGAAAATGAAATTCTAAGATTTATAGATTATTATATGAGGGAAAAGAAAAGGATGAAAAAGTCATTAAGTTATAAAGTTAAGATTAATTGAGATAATTAACAAAGGGAGACAAATCTAAGATTGAGCTATGAGGATATGAAAAAAAAACCTAAGGACTATAATGACAAGACTATACAAACCTATGAAAGCTTCAAAAAGGAATAGAAAAGTGAAAGAAATTATTTACATTAAAATGTTTTTCAATTTACTTTACAAACAATGAGGACTATTTTATAGGAAGACAATAGGAGGATAATGGAATAAACTTTTTTTTTTTTTTACTTGAATATTCATTTGAAAAACTAATTATTTTACAAAGTGTATAGAGAAAGGAAGTAATCTGCAGTTCTATAGTTTTTTCTTTTTTTTTTTTTTCTTTTTGAGAGTACGATTGAAATGGGATTAATCCATAAGGGTAACAACTAAGGAAAATAGTGAGGATTGAACAATAATGGAAAGCATAGCATGTAGAATGCATATGTAAAGGCCTAGTGAAAAACTAGTAATGTATCAATCTGAAAAATTTATGGTTATGACTTTATCGAAATTCCACTAAAACTATTTTACATGGGAATAGAATTGTTGCATAGGAATATAATTTACAAAGAAATTTTACATTTATAAACAGAAATGTACAAGGAAACCATAATTTTACAACTAAAGTGGAAAGAATTTACATGGGTAGTATAAGGAAGACATATTACAACACTTTTGTGATATAAAGTAATTCTAATAGGATCATGATCTTTGGTTAACAATATGCCACATTGCTATTTATCCACTGGTCTAGTAATTTACGTATGAAAAAAGGTGGGCTCTAGTTTTTAAGCTTTATGGCCTCATATGTTTTCAAGGATATGGTTCATCAATTACATTGAAGCTTAAATGGGGTGACCTAATCAACTTTAAGTAGTAGCTGCACCACTATACTTAGAGCTTACACAATGGCTTCCATCCTAAGGTCCTAAGACAGCTTGGGTTGGTTGTATCTAACCTGCATCTATGATGCAATAAATAACCCCCTATCTCGCAATGTGTATTTCATGCAAACAATTAGTATAATAATTAATAAAAGAATAATATATAAACATAGGTATTTTGAAAGATACATTTAAATTTAGAAAGTTTAAGTGGTTAGCCCTCTTGACGTCCCTAGTAGAGATGCTAAGCCATCGAGCCTAGATTTTTTGATATTTTCAATTTTCCCTTGACTTGATCTATATCAAACTCTATACTCATTGAATATAGACCCGCGACTAAAAATTAAGGAAAACGGGTTTTCAATTAATTTGAAAAGAAATTAGAGTTGCCAACCAACCGAGTTTAGGAAAAGGGTTAGATTAAAACTAATTAGATAGATTGATTTTAACTTAGATACTAGAACGCATAAAGACTAATTTTGAAAATAGTTTATGAAAACTAGAGATTTTGAGTTCGAAGGCTAACCTATTAAACCTTAACGGGTACCACTTTTAGCCTTTGAGACTTAGATTTAATTTTCAAAACACCCTTTTAAATAATTCTAAAATTACAAATAAATAAAATTAATTTATTTTAAAAAAAGAAGAAACTAAGAATTAAGTTTATTCACAAAAGGGAAAAAATAAAAACATTTCCTTATTTTAAATCTCCTTGTAGCTGCTTACATACCCTTTAGTAGGGAAGATACTTCCTGTAGTTTAATCATAAAACATTATGGCTTTTGAAGGTGTGGAGTTCAATGATGTCAGTAGTTTTGTGTTAGGTGTAGCAGATCTAGGTATTTCATGTGGTGATCGTCATTACCAAATCCTAGGTGGTTGTTGGTGGTACTACAAGCTAAGGCAGTGGTTGAGGTTAATGTTTCTAGGAAGCTAAGAGTGTAGGCAAGCTAATGGTGGTATTAGATTAGCTCAAAGAGCTTTGATTCAAAGCTTAAGCTAGAGAGAGAGACACAAATGAATTAGATAAAGAGAGAAAGACAATGGGAGTATGATTATGTATGTTTGAGAGTAAGTCTAAGGTGCTCTATATATACTAATTTGAGGTTGAATAATATTGGAAACTTCCATTAATAGAGGATTTGAAAATCTGGATTTTAAGCTACTAGGTGATTTTAATGCTGATTTTGACCTTTGAGTTAGATGAATTTGGAAATGTGCTAGGATCGATTCAAAAATAGGCGATGTATTCTTTGAGATTTCACCATTAGTTTGATGAAATCTCATAGAAAAAAGGGAAAAAATTGACTTGCATTGAGTTGACCAAGGAGGAGAAGAAACTAAAAATTGAGCTTTAAATCTAGAAGAAGATTCAAATTGGCGTATACATTGCATGCGCATGAGGGATTAAAATAGAGCGAGCACTTTTATGCTTACATACTTGAGTTTCGACTCACAATCAAGGCCTAGCCTTGTTTCACAAATGGACCAAGTCTTGAACCTAGTCCAGTCCCTATCCCTACTGCCACCATTACCCCCTTACCCCCTTTCCCACCACACACCACCACCCCCCCCCCCCCCTTTCTTTTTTTGAATTTTTTAAAAATAAACTAAAATAAAATAAATAAATAAATAATATATATAAAGTCTTAAAGTTAGTTCTACACCAAAATTAAATCTAAACGGATCAAGTTGCGTAAACATAAATAATCAAATAAATGAAGTTCTATTTTAACGATTGTGTACACTTAGGTGTTATTCAGCCCTAAAAATGAAATCACTCGGTCCATGTCACCCAACAACACTAAAAATAGCATAAGACCTCAAAAAATCTATTTTTCTCTCTTTTTATTTTTTGTATGTTATTCAATTTTTTTTTTTTGTGTTTTTTTGTATTTTCCAATTTTTTATATTTTTTAATTAGAACCCTATTCCTTTATTCTTAAAATATATTATGGGAGGACAAAAAAAGGGCTGTCTACAAATATTTTAGCCTTACGAGGTGAATTTTATATATGTTCATTCTATCCTTGAAGAACTCTTTTTCATCTTTTGACTACTAACCTTCCTTGTAACTACTAAGAAGACTAAAGAGAAAATAGAAAGCCACAGTCTCTTTTAGAGAAGACATTGTCAACATGATCTTGTGTATTGTAGTCTTTTTTCTTTTAATTTTATTTAAAGGTGATCCATGAGCAAACTATCTATTGGACCCATTTATAGACCTAATAAGTAGGTAGGCCTCAACAATAATTTTGAGCTCCTAGATGTATGGATTGATTTAGCAAATCCATGACTAAATAGTTCTTCGAATCTAATATAGATAAGGAGGCAAAGTCCATGAGCACCCATCAAGTTAAACAATCATATAAATAAAATATGTTCAATAATATAACAAATGTTTCTTCTTCTTTTTTTGGGTGATTATAGTAAGGAAAGGTGATTTAAATCTAATTTGTCAATAAGCTATTTTTAAGCTAGAGCCGAGGCTTAGTTTGAGTAAAGACCATGGCCCACCAACAAAGTAAAGACCCAAGTAGTTCACCACTTCACTTAATGATCCCCTCCAGTATCAAGTTCCCTGTTTAGTACCCCAAACACTTTATGGCTCTTGGTACCTTGCTTAAGTCGCTCTCCATGACCTATTCACCATTTGCTCAACCACCTCGAGCCCCATAGTGTTCCTTTAATCCCATGGCATAACTTTGACCTTTAAGCGTATACTCACCTGACTAGGAATACCCTCTCCCCAATAGGTGCACTATAAAAGACCAACGCTTGGCTCGTAGACTAATTGGTGTTCCCTCTCTGAAGCTCTCCTACATTTTGTCTATCTTTCTATCCTCATTAACTATCTTCCTAACATCTGTAATATAGCCAGCATACCCGATAACCCTAAGAGTGTCAACATCTTGGGATTTAGATGTGGCTACCAGCATGTTTATGGCTAACCAACCTACAAAGCCACCTTGTCACACTTGCAGCGTGCATCTCCTACAAGTAACGAATATGGATGAACCCCAAGCCAACATGCATTCCTAGTAGGAAAGCTTCCTACTTTCGGAACCGTGCGTACATATATAGCCAATCGAGTACTCCTTCCTAATTTTTAAAAGAGTGCTCGAGACTCTTCACAATCACGTATTGTGCTCTACTTACCCTTTTCTTGCTAATTTAAGCATTGGAAGGCTCTCTTTGATCAACCCATTAGGGGCTTCTTGTAGGTGATCGAGCGAAGCATGTGTAAAAGTCAAGCCCATCAACCCCCTTCAAACCTAGTTGATTACACTTATCAACATTTGGTCACCCACCACTATTAGCTAATCCATCCAATTTGGTGAAAAGTAAGAACAACCACCCTCGAGCATTACACTAAGTTGATGGTCACCATGGCCACCACGCCACCATCACTACTACGACCACAATGCTCACCATCTCCTCTAACTCTAAGCACTTAGGCTTATGAGATGCTACAACTTAGATTGCTTTTTAACTAAGTATTGGAAGTTAATTGGAAGACTTAAGAGTTTAATACCGTACGGTGCAAGGAAGTAGCTACCTTAAAAAAAACAAAAGAGAAACACCACTAAGAAGAGGCAATAGTTAGCTTATCTACACGACTAAGTAGGCGAAGTGAAACACATACCCAAACCCAGCATGTCTATATGGCTAGGTTCAGTATGATTGCCATCCCCTAGAGACCTACATGATCAGTTAAACCATAATCGTGGCAATACATAGACATAGTAATAGGGATCAAGGACTGATTACATGCTCCTAAGCCCGAGGGCTCTCGCAAGTGGTCCGCCAAGTTGTCTAAGGTAAGTTAAGCATTGTGGAACAATGCTTGCCCTAACTTGGTCTGTCGAACTACTTCACTCTCCATGCTATCTAAGGCATTGTCGAGGTGACCAGCCATCGTACCGAATTGAACCCTCCGCTGTGCACTAGTTAAAGCACCAAATCTGAATACAGCAATCTCTATGGCACCGAGGCCAAATAAATCACTTTTAGGAGCCGACCATCTAAGGTTGACTCTACTATGAGCTATCCTTAAGCCAACCCCAGTCCAGCCCCTTCTAACACTAAATAAACCTGAATAGAGGCCCACCCTTGCTCAGATCACAACATCGTCAAAATCATAGTAAAAACATGCATATGCTATTCTTACTGACAACTGTATTGTCCTTTCTGACAAATGACGTTTATTGTGCACGATTTTGTGTTTCCCTGTAAAGTATTTTCCTTTTATTTTGCAAATAAGAATTCATTTTTTTGTAATTATCTATAACATAGAACTTACCCTGATAGGGTACTATAAATAATCACGTAATGTAACAATTACAAGAGAACATACAAAAGATTGCACTAAACTTTTTAGCTTCTCTTGAGCTAAATGTCCTCTTACTTACTCTTGAGCTACTCTTAACTAGCCTATTTAAGTGTGGACTAGTGGCGAGTGACCTCCGGCCATACTTATACATCATATCAAGTGTAACTTGAGCTTGTGTAAGGCGTTGGTGCGTCATATCCTTCACCGATGTACGGGAACCCCCGCTTACTCTCAACTATCATTTACTTTTCAAGCCATCTTACGGCTTGGACCCATCCCTTTGGTTATGAGTGATATTGAGTTGGTGTGTTCATCTACAAATCTGTATCATCTTGGTATTAGAGCTTAGCTACGTTCGGAGCTAGATTCTACTATTGTGTTCTTTCAATAGTTTGTCACTACTCTTGTATAACAATGGTTCTATTGTTAGCTTTGAAGATTAGTAGTTGAGCGTGTTATGTACTCTGTTTTCACCTATTTTTGATACGCCAAAATAAAGTGTAGTTAACTATGTATTTGTTGTGAAATTGTTATTGTGAAGTAATCATCAATGTTGAATTCAAGTGTCTAAGGAACATTAGGAAACCATGAAAGTGGTGCTCGTCATGGCCAAGGGCAATAAAGAAGCTTCTCACCTCAATTAAAGGGTGACCGTTTAGAGAGGCTTACCGACTTAGTACTAGTCTGGTGACTGTTATCTAAGAAAACAAGCAACGAATTAGAAATATCCCCATTAGGGAATACAAATAGCAAAGATGAGGCAATGGTCAATTTGGCTGAGTTAACAGCCCAATTCGGCTACCCCGAGTTGAAGGAATTGGTAGGGATGCTAAATGAAGGCTAACGCATGATGAGATTGAGGAGGAATTAGAAGGAGATAACGAGGCCAAAGAGTACTACAAACCTGAAGAAAGAAATGCATGAGCCCCTAAAGTTAAAGGATTAAGGATGTGTATTCTAAGTTTCTTTAGAAGTGGCGATGCTAAGGACTACCTAGATTGGGTAGATAAGATTGAAAAGCAGTTTGAATGCCATAAAGTGCCTAATAATGTGAAAGTTAGACTAGTTGTGTTGGATTTCACTAGTTATGTCGCCTTATGGTGGAAGAACTTATAAGCTACCAGAAGAAGGGAAGGAGAATGGGAAATTAAGAGTTGGGATGATATGAAGAGAGTTATGTAGAGATGGTTTGTGCTAAGCTATTATTTGCAAGATGCCTTCAAGAGATTGTAAGAATTGAGACAAGAAGGATCGAATGTGGATGCTTACGTCAAAGAATTCTAGATGCTAATGATCCGATGTGAAGTCATAGAGCCTGAAGACCGAACTGTATCTCAATTCATTTGTGGATTGAAGTATGAGATTAAAGATGTCCTAAAAACGATGGACATTAAAACACTTGATGATGCAATTTGGGCTGCCTAAAGGATAGAAAGGCACCAAATAGGAAGATTCTAATTACCCATCAATTGTCCTAATAGTAGCTAACCTGTTTCGAGCAAACTTATGCAAATAGAACCAAGCAAGGCCAATGAGACCTGACCCGCTTCGATTACCCGAGCTGAGGAGAAGGAACCCCTGAGGATGTTTAACAAGGGCCAGAGTTTAGGGAGGAAGATGAGTGAGATGAAGTGTTTCAAATGCTAAGGATTTGGACACATGATCACTTAGTGCCCAAACAGGCGAACAATGGTGATCTGAGGCAAAATGCTGACTATTGAGGTCAACAGTACTAATGAAGAAGTAGAGGAGCTGAAAAAGGATAGATAGACCAAGTTGTTTGATGAAGAAGTCATCCACAACAAAGAAGGGAACTTTATGCTGACCACTCTAGTGTTGAAGAGGACAATGAGTGTCAATCCTATGCTTGAAGACGAGTAAAGAGAAAATCTCTTCCATATCGAGTGCGACATGAACGAATCACTATGCGCACTGATTGTTGCGAGTGGGACCATATCCCACTTGAAACCTTATAAGCTTCATTGGCTCAATGATAAGGGAGCCCTACAAGTGAACAAACAAGTATCTATGATGATTTGATTTGGTAAGTATTGAGATGAAATGCTCTGTGATGTGTTGTCCATGAGTATGTCCCACCTTCTATTTAGACGACCATAGATGTTTGAGCGAGCAGTTATATATGATGGTAAAAGGAACGCATGTTCTATGGAGCACGAAGGGAGAAGGTTGGAATTGAGTCCTATGACTGCTAAGTAGGTAAAAGTCAGACAGTCTCAGCTTAACCGAATCTTGAAGAAGGAAGCTTTGGTATTGACCTAAGCTAAGCTAAAAAGCGAAATGGAGCTAAAAGGACCGACCTATCTGCTTGTTAGGAGGTTACTGGAGATGAAACCTAAGGAGGAAGAGTTGCCGATTGAGGTAAAAACCTTACTGGAAGAATTTGATGACTTGTTTCCGAAAGAGCTACCAAATGGTCTGCCTCCAAACCTTAGCTTTGAGTATGTAATCGACTTACAGCCAGGAGCGGCACTACCAAACAAGCCTGCCTACAAGCTGAATCCTGAACAGGTCGTCGAGCTGTAGAGGCAAGTAGATGAGTTGATGAAGAAGGGGTATGTACGTAAATCCCTAAGCCCCTACGCTGTATCGACTTTATTAGTGCCGAAGAAAGATGGGTATTGGAGGATGTGTGTGGATAGTCAAGCGATCAATCGAATCACCATTAAGTACAGGTATCTCATACCCAAGCTTAATGACATGCTAAACAAATTAAGTAGAGCAAGAGTATTCTCTAAGATCAACCTTAAAGTTGGGTACAATCAGATTCGAATGTGTAAAGGCGATGAGTGGAAGACTTCCTTCAAGATACGACATGGTTTATATGAATGGCTTATAATGCCATTTAGAATGTCTAATGCACTAAGCTCATTCATGCGACTTATGAATCATGTGCTCCAACAATTACTAGGAAGGTTTGTTGTTGTTTATTTTGACGACATTTTGGTGTACAGTCCTAACCTGGAGACTCACTAAGAGCTTCTCCAACAAGTGCTTACAAAACTTCGAGCTGAACAACTCTACGCTAATATGAAGAAGTGCGACTTTTACCATTTTGAGGTATTCTTCTTGGGTTTTGTTATGAGCGGAGGTGGTATTGTCACATCTCAGCATAGCACAAGATGTACTATCACATAAGAATACCTGTTTGTACTCAACAAAAATTCTATTTATAACAAAAGTGTACTATAATGGTGTTTAGCTTAACACCTGTTTATACAAAAGTTTGCATCTAACAAACTTACCAAACCAAAAATACAGTACTTTTTTTTTTATATGTACAGATCCTTTATAGAACTAAGAACAAAATACAACAAAACTTCTTTAAAAGCAGCTGACTCCATCTTATGTACTCTCAAAAGACTTTTTCCCCTAGCTAATGCTACCCTATCAGTTCTCTTCATAACTCGAGGATACACAAGTATCTCCTCAACTCTTGGTGAGCTAAGTGAGAGTGGATAAAACAAAACATTTGACATACATAACATATATTCACAAAGATCAATATTAAAGGACATTCATTCTCATAACCCCGAGTTAGTAGTACAAACTGTTTATGTAGAAAATCTATGCTATGCTCATGCACGTGATATGTATCGATACTGATATCCTATACTTTTCCAATATCTCATCCGATTAGTCAACATACCTAGGCCTCTAGATACAACATCTAAGAACCTAAGGCAATAAGGAGTTGCCTAGGAGTAGGACCCTTAACAAAAACCACCTACTGTGGTTTGAAAATCCAATACATAGTTAGTCACATAATGTGGCCAGAATAAGTTGAGCAATGTAGTCTATATGCTTAAAAGCCAATACAACAGTTTTCAAGCTTTAGAAACTTGACCCATAGGTCCTTTCGTGTCATGCCATGAATGTAGTGAATAGTAGAATAGCCTAGTATCAGGCATGAATCTCAAGTTCTACATTATGACCAATTCAATTATGTCAACTTTATCTTTATTTCTCAGCTTTATATTACATTTCTTCACATAGGGCTCACTTGGGTGAACGCCCTAAAGAACAGTTTAGTTTCTAAGTTTTCCAAACAGAATTACATATTGATGAATCAGTCATACACAAAGAAACATTTTACTTTTTCAACACACATTCAATAGAATCAAGTATCTAATAAATCTAGTACATCATTACAATTCATAATATAATTGACTCTAAGTCAAGTAGGACATAGTTCTACTTACACAAAAATAGAAATATCCACTTACCCAAGCTCGACAATAGCATACAATGCTAACCTTCATGATGTGGTTGCTCCTCACCTATTACACCTAGAAAAATACACACAGACCCCATGTCAATTACCAGGTCAATACTAAGTTCTTATGTGTTTTTGCTATTGCGTTTCCAAGGATATCTTATTCATTTCTTATCCGATTTTAGTAAACTTCATGATCGTTATTCTGAGTACTATTAAGATATCTCAAAAATCATAACTAACCAATATTTCCAAATATCCAAAAATACCCTTTCGTATTACCAATTCAAATGTATGCTATTATAATCTCGTAATTAACTCAATTAAATCCTAAATCTAAATTAAAAGTCACAAAATTCCTCACTCCCCGAGCTTATCAAAATTCATTATGTACTGCAAAATACTAATCCTTTGCATATTTAACAAATATTACATTAGGACTAATTACTATATCATATATTAAGCTAATATATAGGTTTATATTACAAAAATATATAATAAATAGTATACGAGCCTGATTCATTCCATGAAAAATCCTATAAACTCACAAAAATACATAGTTTCATTATTGACCATGAATTATACTAAAGTTGCTACTATATATTTTTATGAAAATAACAATTTTAACTCAAAATTAGCGAAAATTAAGTGAACAAGTGAATTTAATCATAAGATAAAATTTAAGTGTCTCAAACATCATTATGAATATTTAAAAATCATAATACATAAGGCTCATACTTTGATTTTGCTAAAAACTAATTAATTCACTAAAATAGCGAAATTGCCAATTTTATCCAAAATAATTACAATAAATAGTAAACATAATTATTTTCAAAAATTATTGTTATTGTAATTATATACATATATTGAGTATGTCATGTACAAATTTTCAACTTGAAAGGACATTACTTACTATTTTTAAACTTTAATTTAATTTTCATCCAAATAGAGCCATTTTTTAAGGACCTTATATTTCAAATAAATATTTCACTAAAATAAAATTATTACATTATTCTGCACATAAAATAACTCCATAAACCAAGTTTTAGAGTTAAATAATATCATTTGCTATTTTTAGAAAAATTACAAAATTTTAGTCGGAAATTTGTTTCATCTAAATCGGCCGCCTCCAGCCACCCAGCCTTATCGGAACACCTTCTCTGGTGGTGCTTTCATTGACTCTAAATGGACACCACAACTGGACACCAATAGCTTATTGAACCGGCCTGATCAGATTCTGTACCTTGTTTTTGCTCTAATTTTCTTATTTTTTTCTAATTTGTTTTGAAAATTTTTGGAGTGTTTTTATTACATTTTCAAACTTTCAAAATGTTGTTTTTGAAGTTTATAAGCCCTATTTATTTTTTCCAAATGGATAAGAATTTATAAAAATTGAACATGTGGCTTACACATGTCATTTTTTTGGATTTTCAATGCATGAGATGTCATTTCCTCATTTATTTGCTTTTGACTCATCATCTAGATTAATCTTAAGCTACCACATAGGTATGATGACTCATTCTTACATTTTTTTTATTAATTTTCCAAATTTTTAATATTAATTTACCTTATTTAAATAATAATTTCTTATTATATATGTGTATTTAATACAAATAATGCATGTTCTATATTAATACATATATAATTCAACTTTATTTATTACTTTTATAAGTTAAATAACTTATCTCTAATATTCTGTTATATCTAAATGCTTGAATTTCTCGTTTTCGATATTTATTGACTTTGGTAATAAAGTAACGTTTTCTTAAATTAATATTTTTATATAGATAATTTTAAAAAATTGACTTTACTTGAACAACTTCATCTAACTTTTCTAACCTTATTATGAAGTCAAAAATTAAACTATTATCTTAGCCCGGCGCCCTAAATTTAGGAGCTCAGATCTTAGGGTAATCTTATAGGCTCGAAATATAGGGTATTATAAGTATTCAAGTTGATGAACAAAAGATAAAAGCGATTGTATAATGGCTTGAGCTGACCTGTTCTACTAATGTGAGAAGTTTCTACGGCATGGTGTCGTTCTATCACTAATTCATCAAAAAGTTCAGTGTGATTGTGGCCCAACTCACCGAACTCTCAAAGAAGAATGTTGAATTCAAATGGGGTGAGAAAGAGAAGAGGAGTTTTGAGGATGTGAAGGAGAAGCTAACTACAACTCCTATCTTAGCTTTGCTAAGCATCGACAAGGTATTTGAAGTAGAGTATGATGTGTTTGAACTAGGCATAGGTGCTATGCTAATGCAAGAAGGCTGACCTATTGCTTACTTTAGTGAGAAACTTCGAGAAGCTATACTCAACTATTCCATCTACGATAAGGAGTTCTACTCCTTAATTCGAGCCTTATTGGTATGGCAACACTATCTGTTGCCTAAGGAATTTGTGATCTACACCAATCATGAATCCTTAAGATATCTAAAAAGCTAACCGAAGTTATCTTGGAGACAAGCCAAGTAGGTTGAGTTCATGAAGGGTTTTTCTTATGTCATAAAATATAAGAACGGAAAGAACAATGTAGTAATCGATGCCTTGTTGAGATAACATACCCTCCTAACCAAGCTATAGACAAGGCTACTTGGTTTTTCAACCATAAAAAATTTTTATTTTGAGGACCCACACTTTGGTCCTATCTATGCCCGTTGTGAGGAAGGACGGACATTAGATGACTATCACAGGGAGGACGGATACTTATTCAGGAAGAAAAGGTTGTATATCCCGACTTGTTCGACGGGAGAACTACTAGTACATTGGCGCATAGAGTAGGATTGACAAGACACTTTGGCTAATGACGAACTTATGAGGTATTATCCTCCGGATTCTTTTGGCTAAGGATTAAGAGAGATGCCAACCCATGCTAGAAAAGTATGCAACTTGTCGAAAATTGAAGAGTCGAGCCGAGCAAGGACACTACTAATCGTTGCCAATCTTGACCAAACCATGGTCTGAACTGAGTATGGACTTCATGTTAGGATTGCTAAGGACGTCGTTAGGAAAGGACTCCATCATGGTGGTTGTGGATCGATTTAGTAAGATGGCACATTTTGTACCCTGTTCCAAAACTAATGATGCCTTAGTTATGTCTTTTCTTTTCTTGCAAGAAGTAATTAAGCTGCATAGAACTCCCAAGACCATTGTTTCAGACTTAGACCCCATGTTCATGAGCCACTTTTAGAGGACATTGTGGAGGCGAATGGGAACAAAGCTACTGTACAACACGTCCTGCCATCAATAAAGCGATGTATAGACAGAAGTTATCAATAGAACCATGGGAACTTTGCTGTAGGTTGCTGTCGGATGAAACACGGTCAACTAGGATCTGTACCTACCAATCAGTGAGTTTGCCTATAATAAGACCACCCACAGTATAATAAGCATGTCTCCATTCGAGGTCGCCTATAGGTTCAACCTTGAGTTGCCATTGGACTAAGTACCCTAGCTGATGCTTGATGATGATCAGCCAACTATCGAGAGAGTTGAGGCCATGAAAGCCATGCATTAGAAGGTTATAAAGCAACTAGGTCGAGCTAATATTAAGCTTGAGAAGTAAAGCCAAGGATGGAGGAAGAGAGAATTTCAACTAGGTGATTTGGTCTGGATACACCTCAATAAGGAGTAATTCCCAAACTTGAGGAAGAACAAGTTATCTCCTAAAGTTGATGGACCTATCAAAGTGCTTGAAAAGATCAATCCTAACACTTATAGGATTGAATTACCTAAAGGATATGGAGTTTCAGACTCTTTCAACATTGCCAACCCCCAACCTTACACTCTCGAAGACGAGCAACCTGGACCTAAACCAGATTTGATCCTAAATCTTAAACAACTCGAAGGGGATGATAGGGATCAAACACCAATTACATACTCATGAGCCCGAAGTCTATCATAGGTGGTCCGCTAAGCTATCCAAGGTGAGTTAAGCACCGAGGAACAGTGCTTGCCCTAACTCGATTTACTGAACTACTTCGCTCTCCATGCTATCCAAGGCATTGCCAAGGTGACCAACCATCATATCGAACCAAACCTTCTACTGTGTACTAGTCTAAGCGCCAAATCTAAATACAACAATCTCAACAGTATCGAGGTTAAGCTGATAACTTTCAGGAGCTGACCATCTATCACATCCCGGCATAGCACAGGATGTACTATCACATATGAATACTTGTTGAAAACTTAACTCAATCTGCTCATTCATCAAAAGACAACTTTATTTATATAATAAAGGAGTTGCTACATCGAAGTTTAGCTGGATATTTTATTACAACTTATGTATACAACATATTATTTACATCAAAATATGAACCAACATTTTCCTTTATCGTCTTTGCAGTAATAGGATCTCTGGCTTAATACAGGTTCCATACAACAGTCGTTGACTCTGACTCACGCTCTCAGTATGCATATTCCCCCTGATTGTTAGGCCTTTTACGATATAGTTAACTTAAGGATAAAACATTTAATCCTCTCAGCTACTGAAGCTGAGTGAGAGTGGATAACAAACAACATAATATAGACAATATGATAAACAATACTACATATCACAACTCAAACATTTCAATCATAACTCGCATGTGGCATGCATCGGTATCAATATCCTATGCCCTCTAAAATTCTTTAGATTAGTAGACATAGTCGGGCATCTGGATGCAATGTCCAAGAACCTGAGGTAGCAAGGAGCTGCTTGGGAGTAAGACCCCCAACTTTACAAAATTAGACTACATACTGTAGTTCACCAAATTAAAGTAGCAACATTGCCAAATTAGACCACATACTGTAGTCTACCAAATTTGACCATCAAAATAGTCACAATGTTCGGGCAATGCAATCTATATGTTTCTGAAATCTGAGTTCATAAAGCCATGCTTTTTCAATGATCATTTGGAAGCCTCATTTTGAAATTTCTAACCTATAGGTCCCTTTTTGTGCCATGCTGTGTCATGCCATGATATGCAATAGCAACTCAAGAATATCAATTAGCACAATCAATCTTTAAGTTTTATTTAACCTAGTGATCTGATTTTGGTTTTCAAACTCTCCCCAGTGAAATTCTAGTATCTTACTTAAGGTTCACTTAAGTGAACACCCAAAAGATTGGGTTAGATCACTCAACTTTCCTAGTTAACACAATCAATCGTAAGCACAAATCATCACCTAACATAACCTTATAATAGTTTAACCAAAATATAGTTATTATCATTCAAAATCATCACATCGGCACCCATTATAGTAGCATATCAATTTACCTAAGATATATCCATATTCAACCAACACAGCATCAAACGATATACAGTGTTATTAATAGCGATATATCTAATCCAAGTATGGGTTAGATCTACTTACCTAGGCTTAACAACAGCTCAATATACTATACTTCATGACATGGTCCTTTCTTACTTATCATACCTATGAAAATACGACACGATATACAAATCAAGTGTAGGTCGAACCTAAACTATTATAAGCTTTCATTTTTGCGTTTTTAAACTTCATTTAACCATATCTTACCCATTTATTATCCGATTTTAGTAAACTTTATATCGTTACGATCGTTATTTTGAGTACCATTAATATATATTAGGAAACAAGATTGATCAATATTTTCCAAAACCCAAAAATACCCTTTTCTCATTATGACTAGATCATATGCTATCTTAACTCCGAAATTGACCCAAGTAAGCTTTAATACTAAACTAAAAAAACCCTAAAAATTATACTTTTCAAACTTTTCGAACAACACTTATTATACCCCAAAGTGTTCATTTTATGTAATTTGACAAGTGTTTTACTAATACTAATTATAAGCTTATATTAGGAAAATACAAAATAAATTGTATACAAGCCCGATTAATTTCACAAAAAAATTATACAAACTGACAAAAATATGTAGGTTAATTATCGATTATCAATTACACTAAATTGGCTATTATTTATTTTTACAAAAATAGGGGTTAGCTCGGAATTAGGAAAAATAAATAAATTTAAGTGTGAGATAAAAAATAAGTATTCCAAATATCATTATAAACATTCAGAAATCAAAACATGTGGGTATCATTCATTAATTTTATCAAAAACTAATTATTTTAATAATTTAGTAAAACTAGCAATTTTATTCAAAATAATTATAAAAATAGTAAACATGCTTAAACTAAAAAATTATTGTTACCACAATTAAATATATATATGTGTATTACATACTAAAATTGAGCTTGAAACAACATCATCTAATATTTGTAAAATTTATTCAATTTTCATCCAAACAGAGAATTTTCTTATGGAAGCTATATTTACAGTAATTATTTAATTAAAATAAAATTACTACATTAATCTACACCTAAAATCATCCTGTAAAACCAAATTTCATAATTAATGGATAACATTTGATATTTTTAGCAAATTAAACAAATTAAGAGTAAAATTTTGGTTTACCTAAACTGACCGACTTCGACCACCACCTAATTGCTATACCTTGTCGGAAAGACTCCTCCAGCTACCCTTTGTTGGTCCTCCAAATTGCTCCATCTTAGGTGGTGGTTTGGTGCACGAATCGCTTTAGACCGATTCCGATCCTATACTTTGTTTTATTTTTATTTTATTTTTTTTCTAACTTTTCTAAATTGTTTTCTTTCATTTTTAGAGTTTTAAAATGTTGAATTTAAGGGTTTGGGTCCTATTTATATTTTTTGAACTTTTCATAATCAAATAAAATTTGGACATGTGTATGACACATGTCAATTTTCTATTTTCCTAAAGGACATGTGTCATTTCCTCGTCAAGTATGTGTTGACTCACCATTTCCAATTAAAACCAGCTTGACATATCATTTGATGACTCATCTATGTAATTTTTATTAATTTTCCATTATTTTACCTTATTTTAATAATAATTTATTATTATATATATGTATTTAATACATATAATGCATATCACATGTATATTATGTATAATTCAACTTCATTTATTATTTTTGTAAGTTAATTAACTTATCTCTAATATCTCGCTATATCTAAAATCTCGAATTTCTTATTTTTGATGATTATCAACTTTTAGCAATAAATTGACATTTTTCTCAAATTAATATTTTTATATAACTTATTTTAAGAAATTAACTTTACTTGAATTACTTTATCTAACTTTTCTAACTTCATTGTGAAGTTTAAAATAAAATAGATATTATAACCCAACACCATAAATTTAAGAGCTTCGATTCTAGAGTTATTGAACTAGTTGAAAAAACTCGAGGTATTATTCTATCTGAGGTCGACCCTACTATGAGCGATCCCTAAGCCAACCCCGGTCTAGCCCCTTTTAACACTAAACAAACCTAAATAGAGGCCCACCTCTACTTGAATCACAACATTGTCAAAATCATAGTAAAAATGCACATGTATTGTCCTTTTTGACAAACGATGTTTGTTGCATAGGATTTCGTGTTTCCCTATAAAGTATTTTCCTTTTATTTAGAAAATAGGAATTCATTTTTTTTTTTGTAATTATCTATAATGTAGAACTTACTCTAATAGGGTACTATAAATAATCACGTAATATAACAACTGCAAGAGAACATACAAAAGAATACATTAAACATTTTACCCTTTCTTGAGCTAAGTGTCCTTTTGCTTACTCTTAACCTACTCTTAACTAACCCAGTGGAGCATAGACTAGTGGTGAGTAACCTCCAACTATACTTGTGCATCATACCCTTCGTCAGTACACAGGAACCCTTACTCACGCTCGACTATCATTTACTTTTCAAGCCATCTTGTAACTTGGACCTATCCCTTTGGTTACGTATGATATTAGGTTCGTATGTTCATTCATGGATCCAAATTACACAGGGTGAGTGCTTTAGCACAAACAGAGTGCCTAAGGAGTTGTCCCTAGGACACTCCCAAAAACCACTTAAGGACATGAACATTCAAGAGTTAGATGAATATATATGTTACACATCTAGCATGTGTGATCAAAAGAAGGTAGAATCTTTAGCTATATCTCTTAGCTAACCACAACAAAGAGCCCATTCCTACTTATTATCCTTGAGGAAACACTCCCTTAAGGTGTCAAACTCCCCTACATTAACATGTATGATGGAATGGGGGACCTAGACAACTACTTTGTACATTTTTGCACAATGATGAACCTTTACAACTTTATGGACGTAGTCATTTGCTAAGCCTTCCCTAGTGCACTTGTAAATGACACCTTACTATGGTTCAGTACTTTGCCTGACAACTTAATTAGCTCTTTCGATGAGTTGGTGATGAAATTCCAACAACACTTCCTCAACTCCAAGGTCCCACGAAAAGACTCCTCTACGCTATATAACATTAAGCAACACCTTAAGGAGACATTGTAAGCTTACTTTGAGTAGTTTAACCATGTACAACTCCAAGTCTCCATGCTTGATATTAGAACCACACTCTAAGCCTTAATCATTGAAATCAACCCTATAGGGAAAGTACTCGATACCATCTCACTCAATTGGCTTGACTCACTTGACAAATTCATGTAAGTAGTTGAGAAGTATGTATCTAAAGAGGATACCATATGAGCAAGACTAGAGATTAATAACGATAGACTAGGATAGGCAAAAGACTACTTTGGACTAAGAGACACCAAGAAAGCCTTCTCAAAAGAATGATGGGAGAGGTAAAAATATAAATTTTCCAACTACACATCCTATAACCCTTTGACCTATCCCCTAAGCTTCCTCAACCACCCCATATAAGAAAGACACCAGAGGTCATAGAATTTGGAAAATATTATGACTATCGCTAAATGCATGGACATAATACCAATGAATGCCACCATCTGCGAAATGTAGTTAAAGGCTTCGTCCACAAAGATCAAATTGATCATCTCATTACAAGTGAAAGGAACCAACGATCTACCCAACATGGTTGGATTGAGCAATAATAACATCAACAACAACAACAATAACCAAGGGAAGACCTCCTCGATGATCAACATCATTGAGGAAGAAGAGGCTAGGTTAATACTATCAAGACCCTAAAGGAGGCCTAGTAGGATTGCCTAAAATTTTCATATCATGTGTGCACCTATGATACAAAAATCACTTTGCAAGTCAAAGATTGCAAGACTCTAAATAATTTATCACTAAGGTTTCTGAATTATTAATTAATTGACTTATTGTAAAATATAAATAACTATAGATATCCAGTATTCTACAATTTCTCAGAATTGTGGAGAATCGGTATCTCCTACCAAATGATAAGATCAAATAGAATAAACTTAAAATTTAAACTTATTGAAGTTACTAAATCTAAATATATAAGTAGTATTTACATTTAAAGTTTTGCATGAACTAAACAATCTCTCTCTAATTCTAACCTCTAAAACAAATCAATACTTGCATTCAACGCTCGGCTCTTAACCTATGCCCGATTATCTATCAACCTATAAAAGAAAAACTGTTGGAGAGTAAGCTATAAAAGCTTAGTGAGTTATCCTTTATACTATACCAGCAACTATGTTATCAAACAAATTAGTACAACCATATGAATACATGTACACACAGTATGTCAAATAATATATGCAGTTGACTAATGATGCATATAACATCGGGTTTTATCGCTCTTCGAGGTAAGGGTTGGTGATACATCGACACCGATAACAATTGGGCTCTAGCACTAGGGTTTTCAACCATAAATTTAAATTTTGTATTTCATGAAATACATTTTCATTTCTAAGAAGTCTAATAGTACACCAAAATCCTAGGTCTAGTAGTGAGGTAGCCTCCATAGTCTACACTCATACCTTACAGCGAAGGTCTTTAAACACGACCCTTAGCCAAACAATTGACACCTTCAGTGCTTAATAAGCCCATAGGCTAAGGTAAGGTCATGTTGTACGAGTGCACCGTATTATGTCTCGAAGTGGCAGAGTCGCAACAATCCCGCCGTGTAAACCATTCTATGATAGTAACTAGCCACACAGTGCCAATCATAGATAGGATCTATACAAGGCATCGACGACTCCTCGTTTTGAAGTAAATTGTTCAATTAAGAATTTAGCTAAAGTTACAGTAAGTATTAAAACTTTAAGTCAATATATCTAATTACATGTACATTACTATAGAATTCCTAGGTAATTCTACATCATATCATAATAGCTTGTTAGTTTACATATTGTACATCAATTCTTCATCCTAAAGATTCTAACAAGACCTTAAACTAAAGCTTGATCATAGACGAGTTAATTCTCACTCCCCTAGAGCTTCAAAAGAGAACTAACCTCTAGATAGTTGTAATGTGGCATAATTAATCAGAAGTCAGGACCTACACAAGAATTTATACGGGTATAAGCTACTATAGCTCAATAAGTTGAATTTGAGACTTGTGAATGTATACAAGCACAAACAAGATTATCAAGCAATTATTTTTATGCAATGCAACAAGTAAGTGTCATCACACAATGTAGTCTGGTTCGTTCTGAAATCAGAGTAATTTCACCCACTCTTATCCAAGTTGAGGAGTTTTTATGTTATGCAATAGCTCACAACCAAACCCTGGTTTGTGCAATGGAGACATTGCTCCTCCTAAGACTATCCTTCGAACCAATGGCCTCGTCTTCACCACAATCTCTTATCCTGTCATTTAGTTTGGCTAAGGATGAGGAAAATACCAAATTACTATCTAGCGCTATCTTTTTCGAAGGTATTGGTATTTAGTTGGAGAATCTAATGTTCCCCTAAAGGTTTGCAATGCATTACAATTTAAGGTATTAAGGTCGATTAGGATTAGGTTTAATTTAGGGTGTTCAGACAATTTCACATCAATCCAACCATAACAATCATCAATCACAATACAATCCTAAATCTCCGAGTATTCTAAGATAGTACTCTAAATATAGTGAAGTAATAAACCCAACTTACTTGGAATTCTTGGTTGTTCAATCACTTAATTGCAGGTTGGTTCGTCTTTGAGTATCCTATGATACAAATACGTCTTTTTAGTACTTATACTTTGATGATACATATTCTAAGTTGTAATTTAACTCACTTCTCCATATATACCTATTATTTACTAACGATTCATTCTACATTAGGTCGAGGTTCAGTTTCTAAATTATTTTTAACTATGAGGAATCCTAAATACACTCAAATCTTAATGTGAAATTAATCACATTAAGCTTGACTATTCTAATATCATACTAAGTCTTAATTTAGTATTCTAACCTATTTAGTATACTCTAATTCTAATTAGGATACCGGATTTACTCCTGATGTGAGAAAATTTTACATTTTTTATCCAATTTCCTAAAATTAATTTTTTGTATCAGATTTATTTATACTGATATTATTATCATATTATCCAATTTAACCAATTATTTTTTATTTATTAAAATCCCAATTTCACATATTACTAGATTTCCCACAATTACCACATAATTCCCATATTAATTATCATTAACACTCTAAATGTAGGATTATATTTTCACATTAAAGATTAACATCCTTAAACATATAATTACTCTCTAAGTCAATAATTAATGATTTAATCACTTGATTAATTCAAAAATTACTCATTTTTCTAATCATTTTAGGGCTAAAAAATTCCTTAAATTTTCTAAAATTTAATTTTAGAAAAATGTTTTCATAGCACTGTTCTATGTCACTTAATTATTTTATAGAAAAAAATTGAGCTCCAAACTACACTCCTAGCCTATTTATTTATAATTCTAAACATGTTTGGTTTTATTTAATTTCTTAAGAACCCTATATTTACAGACATGATTAAACTTAATCATTATTTTTTCCTAAATCTGCATACAATAAAACTTCAAAATAATAAATTTCAAATTTTTCTAGGCATAATTAATAATTTTAAGGAATTTTGCAAAATTGGAGGAGACTTGAGACTCACTTGGTTTGAGAGCTTTTTGGCTTCCAACACCGATTCAGGTGTGTCGGTCGATCCAAGCAATTGGTTTAAAGTGGGGTGGCAGTGGTGGTTCGGTTCTAGGTGGTGGTATTGTATAGGTTCGACTTACTTGGCCTATGTACATAAATTTGGGACAAAATTTCTAAAACCTTAATTTTCACTCTTAATTTCGGTGCTCTTAATTTCTTTCAACTCCCAACTGACCAAATGGGATCTGAAAATTTTCTTACTATTTATAGGGTCATGTAGGATTTGTTGTGTATTAATTAAGATAAGACAAGGCCCATATCTTTTCCATTTTGCCTTTTTATGTGTTTGTTTTTTATTGGTTAATATTTGTTTCTTACTCCCTGACCTGCTACAACCACTTTTTGAATTTTTCTCCACCTTTTTTATTTTTTTTATAATTTTTCATTGATTTTTTTTATAATTTTCTTTAATTATTTAGCAATTTTCTAGTAAATTTCGGCCAATTTAGATAATTTTACGTATTTCTATCTACACGTAATTACGTGTGGAGTATAAGTAAATACTTTTAAATATTACTTAGGTCATTCTATAATTTTTAATATATATATAATCTATCTTTAATGATTTATTAGTTATCGAAACACATTTTACATACTTTCAATAAATAACAAGTAATTCACTTAAAATTTGAAAATTTTATATTCTCTTATTTTATTACTTATTTTCTTAAATTCAAACTTATAGGGTCACTTTTACTAATATTTTTAGTTTTAATTTATAATTTACGCTTGAACGAATCATTTAACCAATCGCCCTAAACTTTGTGTACTAAGTTCGATCCTATGGTGACTTGGCTTATATTTAGGGCTTACATTTCCACTCTCCTTCGAAAAAGTTTTGTCATCAAAACTTCTATATGTTTAAATTGTACTTAAATGACCAAAAGTATTAATCACATACTTTTACTAACCTGGATTTTAGAAAAGCTATGGATACTACTTCATCATCGCTGCTTTTAGCTCCTAAGTCATCTCCAAGTTTGGACCTTCGCTCCATTGAACCTTTACGTACTCTATATCTCAATTTCTTAACTGCTGAACCTAACTATCCAGTATTTTTATGGGCTACCTCACAAATTGAAAATTCCTCGTTAACTCTACTAACTCTATTTCTACTATTGTATTCGGGTTCTTAACAAACTTTCTTAACATGGAAAGATGGAATACATTATGATAACTCGACAAACTTGGAGGTAAAGCTACTATGTAAAATATAGTACCAATCTTCTCCAATACTTCAAATGGACAAATATATCATAGGCTCAATTTTCCCTTTGAGCTAAATCGTCTAAGTCTTTTAAATGGGCCTATCTTAACATAAACATGATTATTAACTTTAAACTCCAATGGCCTTCTTTTCAAATCTACCAAACTCTTATAACGGTCTTAAGCTTCCTTCATTCGTTGCTAAACAATGTTAATCTTCTCACTTGTTTGATTGATCATGTTTCGTCTAATCATGGCATATTCTTCGTGATCCTAATACAGTAGCGATCTACATTTTCATCCATATAATGCTTCATAAGGTGCCATCTATATGGTTGCATGATAACTATTATTGTAGGCAAATTCTATCAATGGTAAATATTTATCCTAATCACCTCCAAAATCCAACACGTAAGCTCGCAACATATCCTCTAGGGTTTGAATTGTTCGCTTAAATTACCCATCTGTTTATGGGTGGTAAGTTGTACCAAATTGCAACTTTGTACCCAAAGCTCTATGTAAACTCTCCTAGAATTTGGATACAAACCGACTATCCCGATTAGAAACAATACTCTTTGGCATACCATGTAATCTTACTATTTCTCGAACATACAACCTAGCCATCTTTTCCATTGAGTCACCTGCTCGATAAGGTAAGAAATGTACACTTTTTGTTAATCTATCCATAATTACCCAAATGGAATCGTATCCAGCTTGTATCCTTAGTAGCGCTACTATGAAATCTATAGTAATATGATCCCATTTCTATCTTGGTACCTCTAAAGGTTATAATAGTCCACCTGATCTTTGGTGTTCTGCTTTAACTTGTTGATACATAATGCATTCTACTACATATTGTGCCACATCTCTCTTCAATCCATTTTACCAAAACATGAGCTTCAATTCTTGGTACATTTTATTGCTTCCTAGGTGCACAGTATAACCTAAAATGTGTGCTTCATCCATAATTTGCTTCCTTATGTCAGGATCTTGCGGCACACATATCCTTCCTCTAAACTTTATTATATCTCTTCCATCCATTTTAAAGTCAGAGTCACTTCCGTTACTTAATTTCTCTTTTATCTCCATCAAGTCCTTATCTTCCTCTTGCTTCTGCTTTATTCTTTCCAATAAAGTGGGTTGCAAATCTAAGTTCATCATTTGACTATTAGGTTCAAACTAATCAAACCCAATTCGTGACTTTTGAAATTCTTGCACCAATTCATCATTTAACAACAATGCAACCTATTCATAATTCTTTGGACTCAACGCATCTGCCACCAAATTGGCCTTTCTAAGGTGGTAATTTATATTCAGATCATAATCTTTGATCAATTCTAACCATCTCCTCTACCTTAAATTCAACTCCTTTTGAGTAAAGAAATACTTCAAACTCTTATGATCAGTGTACATCTCACACAGTTGTCCATATAGATAGTGCCTCCAAATCTTTAAAGCAAACACTACAATTACTAGCTCTAAATCATGGGTTGGATAATTCCTCTTATGTGGCCTCAATTGTCTTGATGCATATGCAACAACTTTTTTATCCTGCATTAATACATAACCCAATCCATTCTGAGAAGCATCGCTATATACACTATAAGGCTTATCTGGATTAGGTAGTATTAATACTAGTGCTATAACCAGTTGTTTCTTCAACTCCTAAAAACTCAATTCACAATCCTCATTCCATTCAAATTTCACATCTTTTTGGGTCAATCGAGTCAATGGCTTGGCAATTTTAGAGAAATCCTTTATGAATTGTCGATAATATCTAGCCATACCTAGAAAACTTCTCATCTCTGTAACAATGGTTAGTTGCTTCCAATCCATTACTACTTTCACTTTGTCAGGGTTTACAGAGATTCCTTCACCAGATACAATGTGACCCAGAAAAGAAATTCTATCCAACCAAAAATTGCATTTACTTAACTTAGCATACAATTTATTCTCTCTCAACTTTTGTAACACCAATCGTAAATGCTCTACATGCTCCTCCTTGGTTTTTGAATAAATAAAAATATCATCAATAAACACTACAACAAACTTATCTAAATATGGTTGATATATGTGATTCATTAAGTCCATAAATATAGCCGGGGCATTTGTTAAACCAAATGGCATCACAAAAAATTTATAATGACCATATCGGGTTCTAAATGCAGTCTTATACACATCCTCCGGCTTGACTCATAATTGATGATATCCTAATTTCAAGTCAATTCTAGAAAACACAGTTACACCATGTAATTGATCAAATAAATCATCAATATGGGGTAACAGATACCTATTCTTAATGGTAACCTTATTTAGCTCTTGATAGTCTATGCATAATTTCATAATACCATCCTTCTTCTTTACAAACAATACCGGTGCTCCCTAAGGTAAAACACTTGGATGAATAAATCTCTTATCCAATAGCTCTTGAAGTTGTTTCTTTAGTTCCTAAAGTTCCATAGGTGACATCCGATATGGAGCTTTAGAAATAGGCTTAGTTTCAGGAACTAACTCTATAGTGAAATCCAACTCTCGATGTAGGGCTAAACTTGGTAAATCCTCCGAAAATACATCTAAAAATTCACACACTATCCATATGTCTGTTACCTTAAATGCCTTTTTCTTTACAGCCATAGCAAATACCCAGTAATATTTCCAATCATTCTCCTTTACCTTTGTCTCATACAATTCATCACATATCTCCATCAAGAATAAATTCAACTTACTTCCACCGGCCTTTCCATGAAATACCATTTCTCCATCATTAAGAGTGATAGTTTTACTTCTATACTCCATAATCGCTTTATTCTTAGGTAACCAATTTATTCCCACTATTACATCCTAGCCTTGTAAAGGTAATATTACAAGACTTATAGGGTACTCCTATTCTTGAATCTTAATTCTACTATTAGCTATAACTTCTTAGGTCGTTACTTTCTCTCCAGTCAGAGTTCTAACTTTATAAGTTGCATTAATAGTAACCACACTAATCTCTTGTTCATTTACAAATCTCTAACTTGTAAAGGAATGAGATGCACCAGTATCAAATAGCACAAAAGCAGGTTGTCCATTTATCAGCACATGTCTTGAAATGTATTAATACTATGATTACTAACTAAACTAGTGTTCATAGATCTTAAAATGCAAACACTTCAATTAAATTTATGCTTAAAAATATCATCAAAATAGATAGTCTAAGTACGTACTTGTCACAAGTCCTTCATCATTTTCCTCTTCAACTCCCATAATCTCCTCACATTGTCATGGTAGTACTCCTCCATCTAATCTAAGAAATCTTCATCCCCTTTAACTCCCATATCGTCTAAGGCAAAGACACAAGCAGGTGCAGTTATGTTGTCAGAACCTTTCGTCCACTTAGCTCCTTGTCCAAACTGTGGACAATATCTAAAGAAATGTCCCTTTTTACCACATTTGTTACACTTCACCAATTTCATCTTAGGACATGCCTTCAGCATATGGTTCGAATCTCCACATATAAAACATTTTCCCTTGAGTTGAGCATAATTTCTTAGAAAATAATTTCCACTGCACTTCCAACACTTGACATTACCAGACTTGTCAAAAAAACTTAAACTGGGCACTAACTATGTTGGGCTACTAGCCAGAGTTGCTAGTTTCCTTCTCTTCTGTCTAGAACTACTAGTGGTACCAGGATATGATCTCTTGAATGATGGACCAGGTCGATATCCCTTGTTGATCTTTTGACTCCACATTGCTTGCATCCTTACACAATTGTCTTCTAGTTGTCTTGCCTTATCTACCACTTCATTGTAAGTGGTCAAAACATAATCCAACAGCTTGCAACACATTGTGGGGTCAAATTCGGTATGAAACAAATTCTTCTTTAACTCAACATTATCTCAATATGAGTAAGGTACATATTGTAACAATCTATTAAACTTGGTTTCATACTGGGTTATGCTTATACCTCCCTTCTTCAAATCGGTTAAATCTCACACCATCTTATTTTGGACACTATAAGGAAAATACTCCTTCCTGAATTCCTCCTTAAACTTTTGCCAGTCAATATGATTCCCCAGTTACCTTGCTTTCGAGTCCAACCATACTCTCGCAGCTAACTTTAACATAAACATGCCATAAGATAACTTTTGAGATTCAGGGACTCTAGAGGCCTCAAAACTCCATTCAATTTGAGCTAGCCAATCATCAACTACATCTAGCCTACCCATCTCTCCTTCAAAATAACAATTGGCCTTTATAAACTTAGAAAGTTTATTTACCTCTTGAGGTCACTCTATCCTTTATTCAACCTCTTGGGGTCTCCTATTTCCCGTATGACCACCAATAATAAGATGTTAAATCAACATTACTTACTGCCTCATCATCGTATGCATACTAGCAAGTATTTGTCCAATAGATATATTCTCTTATGGAGGCGGCGAGGGTAAATCTTTTCTATTTTGTTCTCTTAAGGGTGATGGTGTTCGTGATGGAGGGTTTTGATTTCCTTCAGTTCCTCCATGACTACTCTCATTTCCAGCTTTAGCCATATTTGCTTAATAATTATATCTTATAACCCTGCATTCATATCTATTTATAAGTTATCCCATTCCTTGGTTTTAGAGACTTCTCAAAAATTAATAAATTCTTGCAATATATGCTTATATGGAATAGTAGTAATAGTATCATTGTAATCAAAGTACATGATAGATCTAACTTCTACTATTTACTTAGTTTAGCCTTTACATCATTGCAACTAGTTACAACGTCAAAAATAGAAAAGTAAAACTTGATAACTTTTGAATACATACATAATATTTACAACTCGATTACATCATTGCTTACATAACTTAATATAGACTCAATCTTTACAATTGTGCAATACAAAAGGTTACATCAACTGATTACATCAAACTTGATTACAACGGACGCTTTTACAACATATGTCTAGCTTGATCTAAAAGGTACAAAATACATCAAAAGGTCTCAAAATACATCAGTTTTCCTTGAAATTGCTACTGGATCCTATCAAAGGTCTAACTAACTAGAACAAGTCAATCACCTAACTAAGCTAATCCTCCTCTGAATCTGTTGTAGCTACCCCATCAAAGGCATCATGACCCATATGATCTCCTACCAAATGATCCCTATGCTTGCTATCAGACTTAGAATCTATAAATACTATCTCTGGAGTCTTAAGTATCATAATCACCTCTTGTACATCATCATCATCATCTTACTCAATTGCATTACAAGTACCTACTCCAGTTACCCTAGTGTCTGTTATTGCCTGCATTACTAATTCCTGAATATCTACACTAAGTCCATTTTCATTTTCTAACTCTTGTTCCTTCTTAGGGTCTTCCTCCTCAAGATCCACCTCAACATGAACTTCATTCTCTTGAGGTTCAATTGGAGGTGGGTTTTCTGGTAGTGGTTCTTGCATCTTAGGCTTAAGTTCAAGGTTAGGGTCTAATGGTATCTTTATACCTTTCCTAGCAAGTTCTAGAAATTAAGGAAACCAATCAATAATCCCTAGTAGGTACTATTTGGGAATGTATGGGATGTCAGCAAGGATATGAATAATACTAGCTGGGTATGGTCTCCTATCCTTTAACCTAGTAGGAAAATATCTCAATGGCATCATCACGGTTATAATCCCCTATTTCTCCAACCCTCTCTACTCAAAAGCTGCTATAGCAGTAAATTTATCATACTAGGGCCCTAAACTCATCTCCATCCATGCCTATTCATCCTTCCAGCTATAGTACATCTTATCATGAAATTTATCAACAATCTCATCAACCATCTTAAATATGTTCAAATTAGCTAGTTCCATTAACAACCGCTGTAATTTAACCCTATAGTCAATAGGGGACTCTTCTCTATTCCAATTAAACTATATCCAACTAAGTATTAGTTCCCCCCTTCGATCCTATAATTATAGTTATAATCAATTAACATTTACTATACAAAACATCATGCTTACTTTTACTTTAGTATACTTAATACAATCTCTTATCGCCTACTTAATATCACCTACTCTCAATATTCCTATGATATCTAATTCTTTTAAATTTTGATGCTTCAAAGCGGGTTCACTAGAACTACGCTTTGATATCAACCGAGAACTATTACGCTCTAAAATGGCAGAGTCGCAACAGTTCCACCGTATAAACTATTCTATGAGAGTAATTGGCCTTACAGTGCCAATCATAGATAGGATCTACACAAGGCGTCGACGACTTCTCGCTTTGAAGTAAATAGTTTAATTAAGAATTTAGCTAAAGTTACGATAAGTATTAAAACTTTAAGTCAATATATCTAATTACATGTACATTACTGTAGAATTCCTAAGTGATTCCACGTCATATCATAATAGCTAGTTAGTTTACATATTGTACATCAGTTCTTCATCCGAAAGATTCTAACAAGACCTTTAACAAAAGCTTGATCATAGACAGGTTAATTCTCACTCCCCTAGAGCTTTAAAAGAGAACTAACCTCAAGATAGTTATAACATGGCATAATTAATCAGAAGTCAGGACCTGCAAAAGAATTTACACGGGTATAAGCAACTGCAGCTCAGTAAGTTAAATTGGAGACTTATGAATGTATACAAGAATAAACAAGATTATCAAGCAATTATTTTCATGCAATGCAACAAGCGTTATCACACAACGTAGTCCGGTCCGTTTCGAAATCAGAGTAATTTCACCCACTCTAATCCGAGTTGAGGAGTTTTCATGTTATGCAATAGCTCACAACCAAACCCAAGTTTGTGCAATGGAGATACTGCTCCTCCTAAGATTATCCTTCAAACTAATGCCCTCATCCTCACCGCAACCTCCTCTCTTGTCACTTAGTTTGGCTAAGGATGAGGAAAAGACTAAATTGCTATCCAGTGTTATCTTTTTCAAAGATGTCGATGTATGGTTAGAGAATCCTAATGATCCCCTAAAGGGTTACAATGCATGATAATTTAAGGTATAAGGGTCGATTAGGATTAGGATTAACTTAGGGTATTTAGATAATTTCACATCAATCCAGCCATAACAGTCATCAATCATAACACAAATTCCAGTATGAAGTCAGATACGCAAGCACATGCGTAAAACTACTTACAATCATAATCATATACAATCCTAAATCTCTGAGTACTCTAAGATAGTATTCCAAATACAGTGAAGTAACAAACCCAACTTACTTGGAATTCTCAGTTGCCGAATCACTTCATTGCAAGTTGGTTCATCTTTGGGTATCCTATAATACAAATACGTCTTTTTAGTACTTATACTTTGATAACGCATATTCTAAGTTGTAATTTAATTCACTTCTTCATATATACCTATTATTTACTAATGATTCATTCTACATTAGCTTAGGGTTCGGTTTCTGAATTAGATTCTAGTTTTGGTTCGGTTCTAAATTGTTTTTAACTACGAGGAATCTTAAATACGCTCAAATCCTAATGTGAAATTAATCACATTAAGCTCGAGTATTCTAATATCACATTGGGTCTTAATTTAGTATTCTAACCTATTCAGTATACTCTAATCTTAATTAGGGTATCGAATTTACTTTTGATATGAGAAAATTTTACATTTTTGATCTACTTACCTAAAATTAATTTTTTGTACCAAACTTATTTGTACTGATATTATTGTTATATTATCTAATTTAACCAATTATTTTATATTTATTAAAATCCCAATTTCACATATTACTAGATTTCCCATAATTACCACATAATTCCCATATTAATTACAATTAACATCAAAGATTAATGTCCTTGAATATATAATTACTCTCTAAGTTAGTAATTAATGATTTAATCACTTAATTAATCTAAAATTACTCATTTTTCTAATCATTTTAGGGCTAAAAAATTACTTAGAATTTTCAAAAATTAATTTTAGAAAAATGGTTTCATAGCACTATTCTATATCACTTAAGTATTCTACAGAAAAAAATTGAGCTCTAAACTACACTCCTAAGCCTATTTATTTCTAATTCTAAACATGTTCGATTTTATCTAATTTCTTAAGAACCCTATATTTACAGACATGATTAAACTTAATCACTATTTTTTCCTAAATCTACATACAATAAAACTTCAAAATAATAAGTTTCAAATTTTTCTAGGCATAATTAATAATTTTAAAGAATTTTGTAAAATTGGAGGAGACTTGAGACTCACTTAGTTCAAGAGCTTTTGGGCTTTCAACACTAGTTCAAGTGTGTCGGCCGATCTAGGCAGTTGGTTTAGAGTGGGGTGGCGATGGTGGTTTAGTTCCAAGTGGTGGTAATGTGTGAGTTTAGCCTACTTCTCCTATCTGCATAGGTTTGGGACAAAATTTCTAAAACCTTAATTTTCCCCCTCAATTTTGGTTCTCCCAATTTCTTTTAACTCTCAACTAACCAAACGAGCTCTGAAAATTTTCTTGCTATTTATAGTGTCATATAGGATTTGTTGTGTATTAATTAAGACAAGATAAAGCTATATCTCTTCTATTTTGCCTTTTTATGTGTTTGTTTTTTATTGGTTAATATTTGTTTCTTACTGCCTGACTTGCCACGACCACTTTCTGAATTGTTCTCTACCTTTCTGATGTTTCATTGATTTTTTTATGATTTTCTTTAATTATTTAGCAATTTTCTAGCAAATTTCGAGCAATTTAGATAATTTAACATATTTCTACCTACACGTAAATACATGTGAAATACAAATAAATACTCCTAAATATTATTTAGGTTATTTTATGATTTTTAGTAAATATATAATATATCTCTAGCGAGTTATTAGTTATCGAAATGCATTTTACGTAGTTTCGATAAACAAAAAGTAATACACTTAAAATTTAAAAATTTTATATTCTCTTATTTTGTTACTTATTTTCTTAAATTTAAACTTACAAGATTACTTTTACTAATATTTCTAGTTTTAATTTATAATTTAGGCTTAATTGAATCATTTAACTAATAGCCCTAAACTTTATGTATTAAGTTCGATCATGTGGTAACTTAGCTTATATTTAGGGCTTACACACTGTACTAAACACTTTAATTCAATATATATAAATAACCCCCGCATGATTTCTCTTTACCTCTACGTGAAGTGATAGCCGAAATAAGAAATGCAATGCATGGTTGATGCATGATCTTTTTTAATTTTAGATAAGTCAAATATAATTATGTTAAATTATGTGGTAGTCAATCAATATTAACAAACCATTCAAATCATGTAACAATCAATCATACAATCAAATCTTCAATTATCATGTTTAAAAATATTTTTCATAGTAATCAATCAATATTAAGCACATGCATATCTTATGCCCAATGCATCAAGTTATTAATATTCAATTTAAATGCATTAACTACAAACACAAATAAGTATAGAGTCATCAACAGGACTTACTTGGCTGTGACGTCTCACACTAATTGTAATAGTCCTCAAGAAGATCCCAACCATCATCAAGATCGCTTAATTATTATAAGATAAAAACGATAATAAGTAATTGAGTTAACTAGTGATTTCAGATATCTATCTACCTAGTTCTACTTAGGTTACTATTAGTTTTTATTCGGTTGAACTTAATTGCTGATCGTATGTAACTTTTTCATTCTATCTTCGGTATTTACAATCTTATAGTCATTTTTCATCGTTTTTGGATGTACGTTCACATGATGATGTCCGTTTTAGATGTAAAAACCCATGTCTTACGATATGGATTAAATTTATTGAAATTTTAACTATTAAAGCTTAAATATTCTTGTTGTTAAGTTTTATATCTTATTTTAGTACCTAATGGTTTAATTAATCATTAAATTCTTACACTTAAATGATTTTATATTGTCATCACTAATTTATGTGCTTAATTAAGATTAGTTCAATTTAAGATGTGTATTAAAGGCTTACAATAATTTCGGCCCATATATGTTCACGTGTATATATATATATATATATATATATATATTATTTTATTATGTTATCTTATATTTTATTAATTTATATGCTTATGTCATGCTTATGTCATCACTTATGTATACTTTATACTTATACTCTTTGCATTCTATACATAGGTTATGTGTATACTTATACTTCTAATATACTTACATACTTGTACATATACCGTATCTATACTCATACATATAGCCATATATACATACAGTGGTATACATATTTTATATTTATTTTCGTATGCCTTATATACTCTCTTATGAAATCTTTATGTAATCTATATTTTTGCATCTTAAGGGCTTAATTAGTAAGTTATATGTGTATATACTTAGTATACTCCTTATTTTAGGTTATTTACATAAAGGGTATTCATGTACATGGATTTTTATACTTATGTAGAAGTAGGTTTTTTATTCTTACCTATATATATACATATATACTTATATTATGTATTCTACTAGTGTATACCTATTTAGTCTATATAAATATATGTATACCATATGTGTACATGTATGTTTATTTCCTATATGTATTTGTACATGTATATAACATAGAAATTTTTGGAAGAACTAAATAACACATATAACTATTAACTATCTCACTTCACAATTAGATATAGAGAGAGATCATAAACATACTTTATATAAAATATAAAGATAAGTGTGCTACATGTACCTCTTTTGTTCTCCAAAATGGATGAGGTTTATGATTTCTAAAGTGAGGATTTTAAGTTAGTTATGAAAGGCAAATAAAAGGTGAAAATGAAAGTTAAAAAAAGAAGGATGAAGAGAGGGTTACGGTTTTGAAGTAGAGAAGAAAAAGGGGATTTTATGATATCTAAATGAAAATTTAAAATATAAGAAAAGGAGTTCTAAGGCACTCCATGTGTGGCGGCAAGAGGGAAGGGTAAAAGGGGAAAAAAATAAAAATATCATGTGCAAAAAGAAGAAGAATCCATTAGAAATTGATAGAATTTTCTAGGTGAAAAGGACATTTATTGACTTAGTCAACCTTTTAACTTTGGTCAAATGTTGACTTAGTCAACTCTTTAAAATTATATATAATTTGTGTGTACATAATGGGTTAATTAAGGATAATTGGGTGAAAAATTAAGAAAATGAAAGGAAATATTGTGTTTATTGAAATGATTAGTAAAAATAGTTAATGGGATCTTTCTCTATGTATTTATATTTTATATAAATCATTTGGTATGCTACTTAATATAACTATCATAAAAAGTGTCATTTAGGATATTAACATTGACTATATGTAATATAAACATCAATTAAATACTTAACTTTATATAATATTAACTTAGTTATATAATTAGAAAGTGAATATGATCTATAATGCAATATCCTAGTTTCTAGTAAATTAATTTAGTATTGTATATATTTATGAATAATTGAAGGTTATCTTGATCTTTAACTAATGATTTAGTATAATTTAGTATGTTACTAAGAATATATTAGCAATTAGGGTTTTAGAGTAAATTATGGTGAATTAGTACCTTTATATTCTTAAAGTTATAGTTTTAGGATTTTAATGAGATTCAGGTTTGATTTCTCATATGTTTGTGCCGATAAAATTTAGGGTTTTCCTACATAATTAAGGTTTTTATCAAGTTCAGGGTCAAACTTTTATGGTTACATATACTTAAGGTTTTAAAGTCTTTGTATGCAATTAGAGGTTCAATTGATAATTTATGGTTTTTCATATTTACTTTATGTTTTGAATTGAGATTTTAATCGGTTTTAAATCTCACTAGCTCTATTGACTTTAGGAAATCATCCATAGTTTGGGGGTTTGATTTTATACTTAAAAGGCTAAATTTGCAAGGTTTACAAATACCATCCCTAAATGACCTAGCTTTGTAGAAGCGATGTCATCTACATCGGTCAAATATGAAGTCTACTTTGTCTAAGGTAAAAAGGCAAAAGTGGGTACTACCATTAGCTTCTCTACCGAGGATAAGGAGGACTTCAACTACCTACATAGCAACGTATTGATTATTAATGCAAAAATTAGGTACTTTGACATCCCAAAGACTTTCATCGATAGTAGAACTCAGCAAACAACCTCTTCTACAATGCATATAAGCAGATGAAAAACTAGCTTAACAAGCCTTTATAGCCCTACAAACATAGCCTTACAGGTTATGAAGGTAATAGACTTATGCTAGCTAAGGGTCTCATCACCCTATTAGTCTACCTAAGCAATGGTGCATACATTGCCATACAGTTTATTAACTTCGTGGTCGTTGACCACTGGTCACCTTGCAATGCTATATTGGGACAACTAAGTATTAAAAAGTTTAACGTACTAATAAGCTAAATATGCCTCAAGAAAAAGTTGCTAACGTCAATTGGAATCTGTGAGCCAAGGGGAGACTAGAAGCTATCTAAGTCCCTCTACTTGAATGCACAAACTTGGGATAATGTTATACATATCAAGTTTAGCCCATAAGAGAAGCTAAACTCTCATGCAGAACTAGTCTAGGAGACCAAGGAAATCAAGTTCAAAATCATACTAGGTTTGATACACAAGTTAAGATGGGCTTACCTAATGAAGAAAAAAGGGACCTTATCAACTTCCTCCACCCAAGTACTAACATCTTTGCATCTATGCTTGAAGATATGCCTACCATAATTAATATCCCCAAAGTAATACACTACATGAATGTCGATCCTAAAGTACAATTTGTTAAGTAGAAAAAGGGACACTTTACATCCAAATGATAGCCTACAATTGAGTAGGAGGTATAGAAGTTGCTTTAAGCTAGATTCATTAGAAAAGAAAGGTACCCTACATGGCTGGCAAATACTATCCTCATGAAAAAGGCAAATAGAAAGTGACAAATGTATGTAGACTATGTTGACCTCAACAAGGTTGGCCAAAAAGATTACTTTCCTCTACCTTGTATAGATCAACTCATTAACTCCACATCTTGCATGCCATGCTTAGCTTCATGGATGCATACTTAAGGTATAATTAGATTCGTATGGCCCCAAAGGATAAGGTCCACACCTCCTTTTTCATTGACTTTAATACGTATTACTATAAAGTCATGCCCTTTCGCCTCAAGAACATTGGAGCAATATATGAAAGATTGATGACAAATACAATTAAGCCCTAAATCAAGTGAAACATCAAAGTGTACATTAACAATGTGATTGTGTAGAGCAAAGAGCAAAAGGATCACATTAAAGACCTTCGCGAGACTTTCAATACCCTCTGTCACTACCAAATGAAGTTATACCCCTAAAAGTACATCTTTAGGGTAGCATCCAGGAAGTTCCTTGGCTTCATGGTCATCGTACGTGGCATCAAAGCCAACCTAAACAAAATCAAGGTAGTCCATGACATGTAAGCCCCTAGAATAGTTAAGGAATTTTAGCATCTTGTAGGCAAAGTCTCCATCCTCAACTGCTTCATTTCTAGAAGTATAGACAAATGTTCTAACTTCTCTAAGATCCTAAAAAACCTATTAGAATTCAGATGGATTGACTAATGTCAAGTGGCCTTCTATAGGATCAAAAAGTTCCTTAAGAGCTTACATGTGCTCTCCAAACCCATATCTAGAGAAGAGTTGTATTTATATTTCACTGTTAACAATTGAGCACTTTTCATTGTACTTGTTCTAATAGATGAACGAGATCACAAGCTCGTTTATTGTGTAAAACAAAGCCTAAAGATTAGATATACCAAGATTGAAAAATTCGCCCTGGCCATAGTGATTGCCACATAGAAGCTAAGGACATATTTTTAGGTCCACCCAATTGTTGTCTTCATTGAGTAACCACTATTAGCCATCTTATAGAAGCCAAACGCCTCCGGTAGAATGGTGAAATGCTCTCTTGAGCTTAATACCTACAACGTCGAGTTCCAACCAAGGTAGGCAGTCAAAGTGCAAGTCTTTGCAAATTGTAGCAAAATATAGTAGAGAGGAGGAAACACAATTAGACGCCAACATACCAGTATAGACTCTCTACATTGATGGATCATCTACTTAGTTGGGTAGGGAGGGGTTGGAGGTAGGGGGGTTGTGGGTGAAGGTGGAGCGGGCATAGCACTATAAAGACCATATGGCAACAAGGTGCTCTATGTGCTAAAACTCAAGTTCGTAATGAGCAATAATGAGGCCATGTACAAGGTACTCATTGCCAACATGAAAATAACCAAGAATATCAAAGTAAAGATGGTAAAGATCCATTCATACCCCATGTTAGTAGTCTAGGAAGTAAAGGGAGAATATGAAACAAAGGGAGAGACGATGGTCAAATATCTTTGAACAGTTGAAGGACTCCTTTCAGGCTTTACCTCTTGGAAGATTGATAGCGAGAATTTAGCATACATTTTGAGCTTAATTCTTTTGAATTTTGTTTTCTAGGACTCCGAAATATTTTATGAAGTTTTGATGGTTTTATTACATTTTGATCTTTATTTGGACATAGGCATTGCTTACGAATTAAAGAGGACAAGAATCAAGCAAAGAATGAAGCCTAGTGAAGACTACGGTTGGGGACCATGGCCATTGTCCCCACCCGTGTTCCCTATGTCTTGTAATTTAATCAATTTTCTAGATTTCATGCAAAGTGCAAGTACATACCTACACTTGATGGCCGTGTATCTAAGGTGTGGACATCCTATGATGAGTGAATCTTCTATTTTTATTAAATTATCTTTGTTAACCTAGCCCTACTATCTATAAACAAACTCTTAAGCTTAAGCTTTTAAAGAGAGCCTCCTTGGGTTGAGTTATATGTTAAATTTATATTAAGGGTCTCTCATTTACTTCTTTTATTTTCATCATCATGCTGTTCTTTTAAATATTCTAAGTAAATTATTATTAAAATTTAGTTCTTATGACAATTAATTATTCTATCTATGATTTTGTTCTTTGATGATCTAATTAAACTAATTATATTATTGTCAATTAGTATTTACCCAAGTTGCTAATTTGATGTATAAATTTATTGTAGAGACGTGAGTGATATAGTTGAATAGATAAGTATGATTAGAAGGAATTGAGTATGCTAAGAGATTAGGTATTAAATTTGTCTGCATTAGGGTAATTGAGGGTAGCTAACCAAATAGTAGGATCTAAGTCCTTAATACAATCTTGTGACGCTATATTTAAAAGTAATTAAGGTAGAGAGGGTTTTAGGATTAGAAAGAGACTTCGGCCTATTCAATTGAGGCATCTCCATAGTTCGGGGAATAATTAAGATTGAATGGTTGCATAGAACTAGAGAGTAAATAAAATAATTTACTAAGGATTATGTGTTATTTCTCTTAATTGCAATCATGTTTGTTTTATTTTAGCTTTGTTTATTTAGTTTTGTTCTTATTTCTTTTATTGTTCTTATTTAAGTTATTGTTTCGTATTCAACTATCTTTCTTTATCACAATTATTTTCGTAGTGTCAAGTTAGATAATCAGACTTCTTAAGGTAAATTGCTAGTAATCTAGGTTCTCACATACATGGTTCCTTATGGGATCAATACTCGAACTCATAATCTATTTTAACTATACTATGACTTAACTAAGTGCACTTGCTTGATGCTTGGTAAACAAAGATCAATAAGGTCCCTCAAGCGAAAAATTCCAAGGCCAACAAGCTATCCAAGTTGGCCTCTACCATCATTCCAACACCATACGGTGATGATAAGTTGATTTTCATTCAATATGTCCTCAAAAGCAGCACAGAGGAGTGGGAACAAGAGGTATTAAAGATCTCATCTATATAGACTCAACCTTGCTAGATGGAACCCCTAAACAAACACTTAAACCCTAAGGACTAGACCGAAGCTAAGTGGTTAGCTTATGCCTCAACAAATTACACCCTCATTGACAATGTCTTGAACTGTTGAGGGCAAAACATACCACTCCTCAAGTGCTTTATGCTATAAGAGGGCATCCATACCCTATAGGAACTTCATGCTAAGGTATATAGCAATCATATCTAAGCTTAAGCTTTGTACATTAGAGTGCTCCACTTCAGTTACTATCGACCAACTATGAAAGAGGAAGTAATGATGATGGTTCAAAAATGCTAGAATACCTAAAACATGCATCCATCTGCCATGTGCTGAGCACCAATCTTCACCCATGATGAGCCCTTACCCATTTGCTCTATGGGGTTTAGATGTCCTTGAACCATTTCCTAAGGTATTTAGAGGTTGACAGTTTATCTTAGTGGTTGTGGATTATTTCACAAAGTCAGTAGAGGCTTAGGTAGTGGTAACCATTACCATTAGAGCAACTGAGGGGTCTATCTTAGAAAACATCCTCTCTTGATTCAAGGTTCCACATGCCTTGATCATAGATAATAGGAGACAATTTGATAGCACCAAGTTTCAAGAGTTTTATGACAAGCACCACATAAGGCTCGACTATACCTTAATAGTACACCTAAAGACCAAAGGTCAAATTGAGGCAATCAATAAGATTATATTTGGTAGCTTGAAGAAGAAGGTAGAGCATATAGAAGGCAGATAGGAAGGTAAGCTCCCTAACATTCTTTTAAGGTTCTGCATAACCCACAGAACCTCTATAGTAGAAATGCCTTTTCGTCTTGCCTTTACAGCTAAAGCTATCTTACCTATCGAGCTCAATCTACCTATGAGCGGTGGTCTAGAACTTCTACATCAATACCAATCATATTGCTCTCTAAGAAAGCCTTCACTCGATCGATGAGGTATAAGACATCGTACCAACTCAAGTAACAGTCTATTAGCAATAAGTGGCTTGATACTAGAACAAGAAGGTTAGGCATAAGGTCTTTCGACTTAGGGACTTGGTGTGCTATAAGTTAGAGCCTATAGCTTTCAAAGAAGGGCAAGGCAAGATCACCCCCAATTGGGAAGAGCCCATATGAGTAAGGAAGGACACATGTAATGGAGCTTACAGACTTAAAACCCTGATGGATAGCTCATTCATAGGACATGGAATGCAAGTAATTTGAGATTGTATTTTATCTAAGTCTTATAGCCTACTCATGGGACTTGTAAAGGCCTAATTAATTAACCAAGAGATGAGTTCCCTAAACTTATTTATTATTCTCTCTTGTCAATTTACATCGCGTACCTTCACCCTTGGGTTGACCACCATCCTTAGGACTAAACCTTGAGTCAGTACTAACATTGACACCTAGCGGGATGAAGGCCTTAGAAATTGTCGCAGTAAGTCTCCTTTACGATGCCTAGGTACTCATAAGACTCAAATATGATAACTTTCAACTACCTAGGCATTAGGAAAACATATGATCCTAGCCTTAGACGACCCTAATGGTACATACACATTGAGAGTTAGTAACTATGGGCTTAGTACACTTGCCAAAATGGTAGTAGGAAATTAAACTAGACACTACATGAGCTTGGATACTAATGACTACATGCTTAAATGACTAGCCTAAGTATAAGTAAAGACAACGACTAAAAACTTTAAATAAATGGAAAGATAAGAAGACGAGCTTAGCTATATGTGAAGAAATGAAAATTTTCATTAATTCAAAGTCATTACAAGGCTTCAGAAGTCGGCATCCCAACCCCAAGTACAAGTGAAAAGAAAATAAGAGAAAGGAATAAATTGCAAGAAGAGAATGCACAAAAAGAAGCCTTTCTACTTGATTGCTTAGTCTTGACTCTTGCTATTTGATTATCGTGTATCAAGTAAGTGCATCTAGTTAAGTTATAATATAATTAAAATGGATGTGAGAGCAAGTGTCAATCCTATGAGGAACTATAATGTGAACCCTAAGCTATTAGCAATTTACCCTAAAATTACCTATTACTTAACTTTACAATACATGGATAATTGTGATAAAACAAGAAGGATTAATTAGGAACAATAAATAACTAAACTAATAAAAATAAGCAAACATAAATCAATTGAAAGAATTAAAACATGATCCTTATTAAATTGGTATTATCTACTACCTAGCTCTATGCAACCATTCAGTCTCAATTATTCTTTACATTGTAGAGATTCCTAATCTAAATTGATTGAACTCGTGTTTCTAGCCTCTTCTTGGTCCTAAATCGATCTCTATCCTAATTGCTTATGAATAGAGCTTCACTGGATCACATTAATAACTTAGATTTTGCTGTTAGGTTGGCTTTAGTAAGGTTACCCTAATCCAGAAGAACTAAGTTGATCAATGGTTTAATCAGCCTTAATTCCCTCAAATCACACTTATTTGTTCAGTATAGGACTTGCATCTCTATAGAAAACATCAAATTAGCAAATCAGGTAAATACTAATCAACGATAGTATGAATGGTATAATTAGAGCTTTGAAGAATAAAATCATCTATTGAATAAGAAATTGTTGCAATAAGAATTAAGGATCAATGACAATTTACTGAGAACAATTAAAAGAACAACATGAGGAATTAGAAGAAAAGAAGAGATAATGTTGAGAGACCCTTAATAAAATCTATCCTACAACTCTTCCTAAGGGGACTCTCTTTGTAAACCTAAGACTAAGCATCTATATATCAAGAGTAAACCTAGGTTTATAAAGAAAACCTAATAAAAATAAAAGATTTATTCATCATAGCATGTCCATGGGTAAGGTATACAACCATGAAGTTGGGGTGTGTACTTTCACTTTGTCTAAAATCTTCAAAATTGATGGAAATTCATTAACAAAGGAACATAGGCAAGGATCACGGCAGTAGTCCACAACTATGGTCTTTAATGGATAGTGTTCTTCACTTAAATTTCTCCTACTTCAATCCTCGATCAATGCTTTTGGCCAAATTAACTCCAAGACTTGAGAAAAACCTTGAAAACTCCATAAAATGATCTCAAAGTCTCTAAAAATGAAAATTAAACTAATTAAGCTATAACAATTATAAAATTAACTAGATTAATGTCTAAATCAACACAAAATTACTATAGAAGATGTATGCTAAATTCATGTTATCACTGTTTGCTCACCCTAGCCATTGGATGATTCTTGTTTGTGCTACCACTAGGAGAACCATGATAAACACCTTAGCCATCAAACAAGTTGATGGCCACGATCATCTAATTCTTGTAGCTTTAAGGCAAATTCCCTAATTATTAGATGAGCCAACCTCCTACATGATCTCCCTGCATGGGCTACCTAGAGTGGGTTTGCCCACCTCTTATGTAGCAACCTAAGGACTACATACATAAACATCTATAGTAGCTTAACCCGAGCTCCCTATGGTGGTACGAGGACCTCCATACCATTGTAGCTTAAGGAAGCCCTTAAGACCTCTTGCATTACCCTTTGCCTAGGCACCTTCTAATTGTAAGCAAGCCCGTTATAGTTGCTAAAAACACCACATAAGACTTGCATGCACAAGTACTTTAATGGCAACACAGCCAAAGAAGGATAAGACATGAAGGATGTGTATGGATAGTTGAGAAATCAATCATATTACCATAAAGTAGAAATACCCTATACTAAGGCTTGATGACATGCTTCATGAATTGAATAGAGAAAGAATATTCTCTAAGATTTATCTCAAATCTAAATACCATCAAATCTGAATATAAGAGGGAGATGATTGGAAGACTGTGTTCAAGACTCGAATGGATTATATGAATGGCTTGTAATGCCCTTTGGGCTATCGAACGTGCCAAGCACATTCATGAGACTGAGGAACCACGTGCTTTGAGGATTGATAGGAAAATTTGTTATTGTATATTTTGATGACATTTTAGTCTACAACCTTGACTTGGAGACTCACTGTGAGCACCTTTAAGCTGTCTTCTTAAAACTTTAAGTTGAGAAGCTTTATGTCAACTTAAAGAAATGTGACTTCTGCTGACATGAAATGATCTTTTTGGGATTTGCTATGAGTGGTGGTAGTATATTAGTAGATGAAGACAAGGTGAGGGTGATTATTGATTGGCTTGTATCGACCTGCTCTACCAACGTGTGGAGCTTCCATGGCTTAGCATCATTCTACTGCTGATTTATAAGAAATTTAGTACTATTGTGGCCCCACTCACCAAGCTATCAAAGAAAAATGTAGAGTTTAGGTAAGGAGGGAAAGAATAGAGGAGTTTTGAGGAGGTAAAGGAGAAGCTGACTACTACCCCTATCTTAACTCTATTGAGCCTTACCAAAGTATTTTAAGTAGAGTGTAATGCATTTAAAGTAAGCATAGGTGCTATGATGATGCAAGAGGGCTAACCTATTGCCTACTTCAATAAGAAGCTTAGAGGAGCCATACTTAACTACTCTATATGATGTGCCTCTAGGGTCATACATACGGAGAAGCACCACAATAGACAAGAACTAAAGAAAATAAAAGGGCTTTTAGCAAATATGAGAATAATTAGAGTTGAAGGAGTGGGGTAAACTACCCTAGGAGGTAAGGGAGTTTCTAGATGAGTATGTCGACCTTTTCCTAGAACAGTTACTCGAAGGACTGGCCCCACTATGAGGTATAGAATACTGCATCGACTTAATACTTGACACCACCTTGTTGAATAAGCCAACCTATTGGATGTGCCCTGAACAAACATCTAAACTCCAATGTTAAGCCATTAAGTTACTAGAGAGAAGGTATGTTAAGGAAAGTCTCAACCCTTATGTTTTATCGATGCTTCTAATGCTAAAAAATGATAGAACCTGGCAGATATGTGTAGACAGTTGAATAGTAAACAAGATTATAATCAAATACAGGTATCCTATTCCGAGATTGGAAGACATGCTAGATAAATTGAGTAGAGCCAAGATCTTTAGCAAGATTGATCTCAAGTCTAGCTACCATCAAATTCGCATAAGGCTAAGAGATGAGTGGAAAACAGCATTCAAAACTCAATATGGACTTTATGAATAGATGGTTATGTCATTTGGCTTGTCAAATGCCTCAACCACTTTCGTAAAACTGATGAACCATATGCTAAGACATTTGATAGGGAAGTATATCGTGGCATACTTAGATAGCATCCTAGTTTATAGTGCTGACGTACCAAGTCACTATGAACTCCTACGAGTCATACTGAATATCCTCTGTACCGAGAGATTATTCAGCAACCTTAAGAAGTGTTGTTTTTGCCAAGAGGAAGTGGCATTCTTGGGCTACGTAGTAAGTGGAGGAGGCTTATAAGTAGATGTCAAGAAGATCTGAGCAATCGTCAAATGGCTGACTCCTAGTACTTGTGCCGACATGAGAAGTTTCCATAAACTAACTTCATTCTATAGAAGATTCATTTACTCAAAAACTAAGGAAGAGCATGTAGAGAATTTGTGGTTCGCACTACAAAAGTTAAAAGATAACAAATTGTATGCCAAGTTAAGCGAATATGGTTTTTAGTTAGATAAGATTTCATTTCTCAGTCATATTGTCTTTGGTGAAGGAATTTCCTTAGACTTAAAAAAGGTTAAGGCAATAATGGAATGGAAACAACCAACAACTGTTTCAGAGGTACGAAGTTTTATAGGCATGGTTAGATATTATAGATGGTTTATAAAGGATTTCTCTAAGATTATAGAACCATTGACTTAATTGACTCAGAAGGATGTCAAATTTGAGTTAAGTAAGGAATGAGAGCAGAGTTTCCAAGAACTAAAGAAATAGCTTGTAACGGTACCGGTATTGACACTACCGGATCTAAATAAGTTGGATAGTGTGTATAGTGATGCTTCTCGAAATGGAAGGGTTGCATGTTGTTGTAAGATAGAAAAGTTATTGCTTATGCATCAAGGCAATTAAGATCACATGAAAGGAACTATTTAGGACATGATTTGGAACTTACAACTATGGTGTTCGCTTTGAAAATTTGGAGACATTACTTATATAGGCAGTGATGTGAGATATATACTAATAATAAGAGTTAAAAATATTTATTTAATTAGAAGGGGTTGACTTAAGACAAAGGATATGTTTAGAGCTAATTAAGGATTATGATTTGAATATAAATTATCATCTTAGAAAAGATAATCTTGTAGCTAATTCACTAAGTTGTGAGAACTATGAGCAGATTGCATTATTATTAACTACACAACGTCAGTTAGTGTGATAATTGGAGAAGATGGAAATTGGGTTTGATTGGTGTGAACCTAATAGTCAATTGATGAATTAGGTCATGTAATCTACGTTATTGGAGATAATTAAGCAGCAATAGGAGGAAGATAAAAACTTAAACGAAATAAAAGAAAACTTAACCAAGGGAAGTGTTTCTGATTACAAAGTTAATGAAAATGGTATATTAAGATTTAGGGGAAGAATCTGTATGCTGCAAAACCTTGACTTAAGAAGAGAAATTCTAGTTGAAGTGTATATTACAGGTTATACAGTACATCTGATGGGAAATAAAATGTACCACAATTTAAGATCTATGTTTTGGTGGAATAGGAAGAAATGAGATGTTGCTTAATATGTGGCAGAATGTACAACCTATTAATAAGTCAAAGTAGAGCATCAAAGGCATGGTAGTCAATTGTAACCTTTGGAAATATCGAAATAAAAATGGGATCATATTACAATGGACTTCATTGTAGCACTTCCTAAGACTAAAGTAGGATATGATTCAATCTGGGTGATTATTGACAAATAACAAAGTCTGCACATTTCTTGTCTTCTTGGATAGGAGATTCAATGGAGAAAATGCCTTGATTGTATATTTGGGCAATAGTAAGATTGTATGGTGTACATGAAAGCATTGTTGTTTATTAAGATAGTTGATTCATGTCTAAATTTTAGGAAAGTTTTCATGGGGCTTTGGGCATGAAATTACAATTTAGAACGGCTTATCCTCCGTAGATTGATGGTCAATCTAAGTAGACGATACAAAATTTAGAAGATATTTTGTGAGCTCGTGTACTAGAATTTGGAGGTGATTGGGATAAGTATTTGCTACTAATAGAATTTTCCTATAATAATAGTTATTAGGTAACCATACAAATGGCACCCTATGAAGCCCTCTACAAAAGGAAGTATAGATCACCACTATATTGGGATAATGAAGAGTACGTAATGATTAGACCTGATATGATTAATTAGATGAATGAAAAGGTCAAGATTATACAACAATGGATGAAAGAGGCTCAAGATCGTTATAAGAGTTAGGAAAATTTAAAAAAAAAAAGCCATTAGAGTTTAAAGTTAGAGATCATGTTTATGCTAAGATAAGCCCATTTAAGGGACATAGGCAAATTAGTTCAAAAGGAAAGTTAAGTCTTTAGTTTATTGGTCCATTTGAAGTATTAGAGAAAGTAGGTAATGTTTCATATAGAATAGCCTTATCCCCGAGCTTATCAGGCTACCATGATGTATTTCATGTCTCCATATTAAGGAAGTTTGTTAAGAACCCAAATGTAATGGTAGATATAAAACCAGCTGAGCTGAGAAAGACTTTTGATGTTGAGAAGGAAACTATGAAGATATTAGGTAATCAGGTTCAAAAGCTAAGGAATCGAGATGTGGATTATGTAAAGGTGCAATGGGGCAAAGGTACAAATTTAGAATCTACTTGGGAGCTTAAGACAACGACGATGGAATAACATCCTTAGCTCTTCTAATTATCAAGTTGGTAAAGGATTATAAGTTGTAAATATAGTTTATTGAATGAGAAGTTAGTATGCAGAAGTTTTGAGGATAAAACTTCTCTGAAGAGAGGTAAAAATATAAGCCCTACAAAAGGACAGGTCAGATTCAATATGTAAAATTTAGAGCGATCGCATAAGTCGCTCGATCGAGCTCAAATATAATAATAAAGCTAAAATTATTAGTAAAAGTGGCCTTATGAGTTTGGATTTAAGAAAATAAAATAATTATATTTTATATTAGTAGGTTATATATATATTATTCATTATTTACTAGAAACGTGTAAAATAGATTTGAATAATTAATGAATCATTAGAAATAAATTATATATATACTAAAAATCATAAAATAACATAAAAAATATTTAGGAATGCTTATTTAAATTAAATATTAATTTATGTGTAGGAAAATATACTTGAACTTACCTAAAATACCTAATATATATTAAGATTTATTAAATTAAATCAAGAAAATTAATAAAAAATTGGCAAAAATTATGTAACACCTAGGGAAGTTTGTATAGTGGTGTGATAATGTGGAAACATGATTTAGTATGTTTAATAGCAAGTTAGAACCCAAAAAGGTGACAAATCATTAACAAAAAACTACACTTGGCACTTGAATATTAGGCAACTGACCTCAACCTATACTTATAAATTAAGAGTACCCCTCCTTAATTTAGTTTAGACACTCTATTATGTAGGAAAATTAGAGGGAAGCTTCAAAGAGTTGTGAGGATTTTTCTAGGAATTATCCAAAAATAGTGCATTTTAGAGATAAATTAGAGTGTGAGTGCTAAACCAAGACTTGGAAGTGTAAGGCTACCACCACTAGATAAAGGAAGCAGTATTAAGATTTATCGACACAACCTTCCATGGCCGCAACCCTATTTGCTAATGAGTCTCCCAAACTAACTTAAGTTTCATTAAATTGTTAAAAATAATAATTTCCATCTAAAAATTAGGAAAAAAGGTATTATGGTATATTATTGTATATAGTTTTTGGGAAAAAAATATTGCTTCATTGAAATTATTTGTACAAACATATCGCCTTTAAGAAATTGCCAAAATCAAGTCAACTTTGCTTTTCTTATCAATAGCCTTACCAATGTTGTTTCAACTCCAAAATTTTTCTGTAAACTATCTATAAGATGTGTTAAATTACTAAGAAAAGTTTTTCATGAAAACTATTTTTCATATTTTTATTTAATTTTTAGGCCTTAAAATCCTATTAAGAAGTTATTTATGAAAATATATTTAATGATTTCTTAAGAAATTGACTTACATTCTCATTTGGGTGATATTATGGTATATTGTAATATTAAATGATGTGGAGGGATGAAATTTATAGTGTTATATGTGTTGGATTTGAATGTTGTAGACTTGATGTTGAAATATGGGTGATATGTAAAGTGTTTAAATGATAAAGCAAGGTAAAATTTAATTTAAACTAAATTAGTGTTGGGCTATATGGAGTAGTTTCATCTTGGTCATGAATAAAAATTATAGGAATTCATGCTAAAATGTAGAGTACGTTCTGATTAGAGACTAGGTGTATAGAGCAAACCAGGAAGTTGATAAGACATTAAAGTAAAGACTTTATATATCCGAAGTGTAGTAAGATAAACTTCAAAGAATGGGTTAGTGGATGTTTTTAGGACTTACGAGTAAATTATAAACAAGGGCTTAATTAGAGAATGAATCAATGATTGAGCCAAATGCTAAATCAAAGACTAGCTAATTACGAGACTAATTACAAATGACCTAAAAACTGGATAACTAAGTATAGTAGAATCCAAAATGTAAGATAATAGGCCAAGTAATAGAATAATAGGTTATATGTAGTAATTTTATGAACACAATAAATGATATTTTATATTATAAGGACTAGTGGTGAAGATACATCTCGAGTTGCACCCTAGTGAGCAAGTGGAGAAGTCTAGGTAAGTTTGGGATTAATATATTACTGTATTTTGAAGTACTATTTTATAGTACTTGGAGGCTTAAAAATGTACTTAGTTGTACATGTAGGTAGCTTATTTGTATGCATGCCTATGTGTCTCTAAGCTTGATTGTATATTACTAGCCTATTATATTGGATTGCAATTGTTTGTATTATGTAGATTTGATTAGTCACCTCAAACTAGACTTCACTATATTAAACTTAAAACTTAAAATTAGACTTATATTGTAGCTTATTAGAGGATGATTAAGGTTCTCTATCTAAATACCGAATCCTTTAAAAGGGGTAGTTGAAATGGTCCCCTCTTCATCTTTAGTTTAACTAAGTGATAAGAGAAGAGGTAATGGAAAGGGTAAAGGTTGTGGTTTAAAGGTAGTCATAAGAGGAGGGATGTCCCCATTGTACATGAGCTGTTGCATACATGTTGAAACTCTTCAAACTCAGATTAGAGCGAGTGTAATTTCTCTAATCTCATGATAGAACAGATAACGTTCTGCGATGGCATTTGTTTATTGCATTGCATCTAATTTAACTGCTTGATAACTCTATTTGTATTTATCATATGTTCTTATGTCTCCTTCCTCACCTATTAAATAGTACGTTGCTTACATCCTTATAGACTTGTATTAGAAACAAAATGGCATCGGTTATATGAGCACACCCAAGTACTTAGACAAAAGAGTACTATAATCTCTTACTTCTTGCAACTTATGTAACATCTTGGAATTAGCCTGCATATCATCCTTCTTGTCAAAAAGTCAACCAAATCTCACCTTAAGATTCACCATAAGTTTAGTAGGTTGCTTCCCTTAATTGGGAGAGCATTGGGATTGTTATCTATGATCTTAAATGTTCAAATGCTAGTATTTTAGGGAGTAGCTTGTGAGTCTCCTTGCTGCTCCTATTATTGTTCCTACAACTGTTGTCCTTACCTAGAGCGCCTTACAAGGTTGCCCCCCAAGCTTATATCCTTAGGTTTGTTAGTCAACTGAGGCTATACAACCCTTGGCTTTTGCACATCAACCCTTACAACCTACTCAAACACTCAATTGCTAATAATGTAAAAATAATATGTATTATCCTCGGTTATTTTGTGCTATTTTACACCATAATCAAGTTAATTTTGTATTATTTTGAGCTTAATTTGTTCAAATATGATTTTTAGGGACTTTCAAAACATTTTATGAAGTTTTGAAGATTTCTAGCTCTTTTTGGAGTAATTTCAAGCAAAAGATTGATCATAGGGTAAAGCAAAGAAAGTTCGGACACGAATAGAGTGAAGAACAAAGTTCAACTTCATTTGATTTTGAAAGATTGATAATTTTGGATCAAGTTTTGAAAAATTTGAAGATGTTTTGGATGAATTTTGAAGCCTCAAAAAGGACTATACTCATGAACAATGAACAAGCATTGAGAACGTGAGTAAAGGAGTAAGAAATGAGGCCAAAATTAGTGTCCAAGAATGACTACGACTAACCAAGGCTTGGGACTACAGCTACGGTCGCACCCATGGTCACTATGATGAGCAATTTTATCTATTTCAAAACTTTTGCATGAACAATAAGCACATGCCTAGCCATCATGGCTATGAACCTAGGGCACAATCGTCCCTTAACAAGCGAATCATTTATTTTTGAAGCAAATATTCTATTTCTTGATATGCAATATTTGGTGTTTCTTTTATTTTATCAAGTCTCTCTTCATAAACCTAACCTCACATTGTTATAAATAGATCCCTAAGCTAGAGTTTTCATAGAGAAAGCCCCCTTTGAGTAAGCTATAGTCTAGATTATTGTAGGGGTCTCTCAATTTAATTTTCCTCTCTTTTTTATTATGTTGTTACTCTTTTAATTTATTCTAGTGAATATTATTGAAATCTAGTTCCTTCTTACAACAATTATTCTTTCTTGCTATGATTTTACTTTTTGTTGATTTAATTACGCCGAATATATTGTCTTCCTTTAGTATTTACCATGATTACTAATAGGATGTCTAAGTTTACTATAGAGTCGCAAGGGCTACAAAAAATAAAAAAGCCTAATTAGAAGAGTTTTAATGCGCTAAGAGATTAGGTGTTGGTTCTATCTAGATTAGAGGAACCTAGTAGTAGGATCCATGTACTTCATGCGATCTTGAGATGCACTATTTAGTAGCGATATAGGTAAAGAAGGTTTCAAGATTAGGAACTAGCTAAAGATGTAAGTCCATCTAATTCATAGTTCAATTTCTATAGGAATAGGATTAGGAATCTCTATGGTGCAGAGAATAGTTGAGATTGAAAGGTTGCACCGAATTAGAAAGTAAATATTAAAGATTTACTAAGGATTATGTCTTTCTTATTTAATTAATTCATGTTGCTTGCTTATTTTAATTAGTTTAGTTAATTAGTTTTAATGTTTTTAGTTGTTCTTATTTATTTTATTTTTCTTATGTTATCAATGCTTATTTATTCCTCTTTCATATTTAATCACAATTTATTCTATATTGTAAAGGTACGTAATTGGATATTTTAAGAAATTGCTAGTAATTAGGTTCTCACACATTGGTTCTTTATGAGATCAACGCTCAAACTCACATCCGTTTTATTCTATACTATAACTTGACCAAGTGCACTTGCTTGTAATGCAGTATACATATCCGATCAAGTTTTTGGCATCTTTGTCAAGGAGCCAAAACAAGTAACCTAATTAGAACTAGCATAAACCTGAATTTCCAATCATTTTAACACTTATAATAATCTTTCCTACTATTCTTTTAATATTTTCTTAGTACGCTTTTTGATCGGTTAAGTGTGCAAGTATTAATTAAGGAATTGCATAAAGAATGGATTCAACCATTGAGTTAATGACATAAAATAGCAGTGCTCTTGGGAGGTAACCCAAATTCGATTTGTTTACTTTTGTTTAGTTATTTTTGTTAGTTAGTTCATTTATTGACTCAAGTATTTAAAAATAAGTTAGTGCTATCTTGCTTTGAACAATTTGATTTTGTTTGGAAGCAATTATTGGTTACAATAATAAAGCGGTCATCCAGTTGACATCTTGGTCCTTTTTTGTGTTTCACTTTGTTCTATTTTTGAATTTTTCTAAGGAAATTATAGAAACTAAGTCAAGGGAATCAAAATCACACAATTTGGAGCCTTAAAGAAGAATACAGCTAAGGTCCATGCTCGTAGACCTGGCACGTGTTCCTTTTGTAAAGCTTTTCAAAAAGAGTTGCATAAAATCATAGACGAGAAGCCTACAATATGATAACCCTAGCTCAGAGACATAACTTTAGGGCATGTGGCAATATTAATCAATTGATGTCAAATTTGATGATGAGGTCACAAAAATTAGAGGAAGTAACCTCTCATGGTTCGCTTTGCAAAATAGAGTTTATATGAGCTTTAATTTAGTAAAAAGTAACTTGATTGGTACCACTCATTATATATTGAAGACTCAAAATTCAAATTTCGAGTATAAGGAGATATTAAAGATAACTTGTTTGGCTTATAAATAAATAATAATATGGAGTGAAAGTGTAACTAACAAGTATAAATGATATATATAATCAATAATAATTGTACACATAAAGTGTAGATAAATATACCCTTAAAATAATAAAGTCATTAAAATTCAACAAATGTAAGTATTCATATTCACATGATTATACAATGTAGCTAAAGATAGAGTGTGACTAAGTTAGACTTGTAGAGAATCCCATATATTATAATAACATACAAAGGACATCTATCTCATAAGTTTTATTGTATGAATGCAAAAGAGGACACCTATATATGCATTAAGTTTTGTCAATTTTGTCAGACATGGAATGTGTAGACTTAAAGAAAAAAGCAATTGTAGATGATATGGTGTTAGAATATACATATATATATATATATATACATACATGTGTGCTCACCAAAGACTTATGAGAGTTTATTCATACAGATAAACATTTACACCTAATAGTTAGATAAGGGTAATATGTATTCCTAGGTTGTTATTAAAAGAAAAATTAATTAAAGGAAAGAATAACCTTACTTGTTACCACATCCCACACATACAATCTAAGGGATGCACTTTAGTATACTTACTAGCAAATGAATAGTCATGGTGACATGTGTAATGCTGCAAATTGATCCAAGGTGCATCAACATGTTTATATATTTAAAATAAGTAAAGGGCTATTGGTCTTAATTTTATTGGACCATTATTTTTCCTCGACATCCTAGAGAATTTTAGGAATTATATTGTTTGACTTGAATAAATGGGAATGAGCCTAGGAAGTCAATAGCAAAAGGATAAATGTTATGTATGTTTTATTAAAAGAGAGAGAGAGAGAGAGAAAATATTTACTTAATGGTGAAGCATGACTTCATTGCCTCTGAAGTCTATAAAAGGATCCTTGTAGCCTTATGTTTAGGCAACCTACATCCTTTAGAAATTTAGAAGACAACTCTAGGAAGTAGAAATATGGGGAGAGGGGAAAATGTAGGAAACCACTTTTCTAGGTTGTTTAAGAGATCAAATGAAGCTGGACATTTTTAAAGTATAATAAAAATGAAAGAAAAAAAGGAAGATGGAAGAAATAACATAGTCAGTGGACAAAGTTTCCATTCGGAAGGATGAAAGTATTACATGTTTCAATTAATGGAAATTGACACCTCAAGTAACACTATATTCTTATTAGATAACATGTTGTTTGTTATTATACTAGGTGACAAGCTCATAGCTTAGAGAAGTTATATATGTCTATCAATAGTTGTATCCATAATAAATATTATATAAAAGTTGATTTGAAGCTATAATGGGGTGTTTTTAATACATAGAAAATATAATGTTTGATTATGTTTTCGATTAGGTAATTAAATTTAGGCTACTTATGCAGTTTATGGAAATGTAGGATTTAAAAGAATAAATAAAGAAAAAAAAGAGAGAAATTAACCTTAAGAATATTCGTAAATGGGCTATTTATATTTAGAAGTTCTATGTTACAACAATTGCCAACATTATGTCATGTTTTGTGATGCACTGTCGGTTAGTGGTCCCATCACTCGCGTACACACCTTTAAGGCCTTCAATCCCTCTCTCCAAAAATTCTCTCTCGACAACCTACTGGTGACAAAAAACTGTACATCGAAGAAAGGTAGTTGAACTCCTTAAACTCTCCACATTATCATACATTGATCTGTACACTCAATAGTGATAATGCTGACCATTCCTTTGCCGAGGATCTTGTACCGACTACTCCAACCAACTGCTACTGAGAATCTCTTGTTGAATGAGGAGAGACTCACTTAAATGGCTAAGTAGTTTTCTCTCGACATACCACCATCTCTCTCATCCTGGCTCCTTTAGTGTTGCAATATTTTTACCCTTCCTACCTACTGTGCTTAGAAAATATTTGTATGGGACCAATGTTGTACTGCTAGTTGTCCACCTCATCTAACATTTAACTACTTTTCTATTTTTGGTTTGTTGTCCTTTTACCCTTTTCGTATGTATTAAGAATCTCTTTTTTGTAAATACTTTTTTGTAATTTCTTTATTTGTAATGTTGCCCTAAGGACTTACTATAAATAATCCTTTTCTCTTATAAGCCAAAGATAACTTAGATCTTAATACTGAATACTCTATTCTTATGAGACAATTCTCTCTAAGTCCTTACTCCTTACACTCTTATCTAATCTTGCTGAGTAGTATAGTATTAGTGGTAGGTGGACCTTAACATCAAATTGTGCATCATATCAAGTGAGTTGTCAAGTAATGTTATGTTCGTTGGTAAGTCACATCCTCCAAGCAGCTTCATGTTAGCTACTCTTGTTCGATTGTGGACCGTTTCCTTCTAATTTTCTTCGATACCTCGAAAGACCCATTTCAGTTCAATTCAGCCTCGGTAAGTCCTAGTGATAACTAAGCTCCTACGTACACCATATATTCTTGGTATCAAAACTTAAGGTTTAGACCGAGAGCTGTGTAGTGTTAGTCTATTGTGTCTGTTGTAAGAGATATTTGTATGTAGAAAACATTTGAGTGAAGTGTCCTTATTGAAGCTTGTATTGAGAATGGCAATCCCTAATGTACAAGGAGAGATTCATGATGTCGAGACCGATGCTCATGGTCATGGTCAAGTTAGCAAATAAACACCATGTACTATTAATGAGTAAATACAAGATCTTGCTACTATTGTGGCCAACTTAGTTGTCTCAATAAGTAGGGTCTTAGAGGTTGGATTGTGCGAAAGAGTTGCTGAGTAGGGCAAGGAAAAAAGAGATAGGCCAAGGAAGCAAATGAACGAGTGAGCTCTAGAAGCCTTTCTTATGAACTAAGCACCACCACGACATGCTGATAGAGTCACGAGAAGAAGGTTAGAGTTGGACGAGGTGGAAGAGTACGAAGAGGAAGAAGACTAGTATGATGGGATGGATGAGCATGAGTTCAAAGTGCTAAGAGGTGCCGAGCATCTTAAAGTATAGATTCTAAGCTTCAATGAGTCTGGTAGTGCTAATGACTAATTTGACTGGAAAGAGAAGATCAAAAAGATATTCAACTTCTACGATTATGAAGATGTTGTCTACATTAGGGTAGCCGCATTAGAATTTTCTTGGTATGCGGCAATGTGGCGGAAGAAGCTACAGAATATTCATCTAAGGGCTCGACGCGAAGTCCATATATGGAATGAGATGAAGAGAGTCTTGAGAAGTAAGTTCATTCCCAAACACTACGAGTAAGACACTTTTTGATGACTCCAAGACTTGAGGCAAGGTAATAGATTCATAGCCGACTCTGTCCGAGATTTTCAGTTGCTCATAATACAATGTGATGTTGATGAGCCTGAGACTCGAACTATAGCACTGTTCATCTCGAGACTTCGAGTTGAGATTGGTCATGTTGTGGAATCGTAGAGCCTTACAACTTTGGATGAAACCATCCGTGTAGCCCAAAGAGTTGAAAGGCAATAGGGAAACCAAGCTAGTCGAATGCCAAGTAACAGAACAATGATGCTGAGTAGGAATGGACTACCGAGTACAATAAGGAATGACAGGGCATCAAATAAATTCGAGGTTGAACGTCGAGGTCACATGCTAAGCCAACCAGGCGAGGGCTAAGGTAAGAGCAAGACCAAGGAACTTGAGATCTGAGGAGACCAAGGTTAGAGTTCAGGACGGAAAACCCGAGAAATCAAATGTTTTAAGTGTCTTGGCTATGGACATGTAGCTAGTTAATGTCCAAACCGTCAAGTCATGACCATCAAGGGAGATAAGCCCTCGTTTGAAGGAGAAAGTGCAAGTGAAGGAGAGGAAGAAGTAGCAATTGATCAAATGCTGGAAGAATTTGAGGAAGATTTGGGAGCTAAGATACCCCTTAAGGGTGGTGCCGAGTATTGCTTTGTTATTTGGCGATCTCTTAGTACTTTTGTGGCTAATGAGAACAAGCAAAGAGAGAACCTCTTTCATACGAATTGCCAGGTGAATGGCAAGCTATGCACTGTAATCATTAACGGAGGGAGCTATACCAATGTCATCATGCAAGCGATAGTTAAGGCCATGAAATTGCCAACTTTTCCACACCCCAAGCCGTACAAGATTCACTGGTTGAATAAGAGAGGAGAATTATACATTTCCGAGCAAGTCAAAGTGCCAATTACTATTGGTGATAGGTATAGGGACGAGGTGTTGTGTGATGTCCTACCCATGTGCACATCCCACATATTATTCAATTGATCGTGGCTATTTGACTGAAGGGTGTTACACGATGAGTATAGAAATACCTACATGTTTCAAAAGGACGGGAAGAAAGTTATATTAATGCCGATGAGTCCTCGAGAAGTGTAAGAAGCCTAGGAAAAGGTTGTGAGATCTCTATAGCAGAAGTCCTTAGTGATTTCCCGAGCTCAATTTGTACGAGAGGTTAAACTTGAGGATTACGTACTCCTCTTAGTCAGGAGACTCTTAGAGGTTAAAGAGGCCAAGAACTTGCCTACTGAAGTGTAGCAGCTACTCTAGGAATTTACTGACCTCTTCCCTGTTGAGATGTCGAAAGGATTACCCCCTTTGAAAGGGATTAAGCATTGTATCGATCTTTAACCTAGAGCAGTCTTGTTGAACTGACCTACCTATAGACTCAATCCTGAATAGGTAGCCAAGTTGAAAAAGCAAGTTGATGAGTTGGTAGATTGTGGCTACGTCCATAAGAGCATAAGCTCATGTGCTGTTCCAGCCATGCTAGTACCAAAGAAAGATGGATCATGGAGGATGTACATTAATAGTTGTGCCATAAATAAGATCACTGTTAAGTACCGATACCCAATCCCATGGTTAGATGACATGTTCGATGAGTTGCATGGTGCAAGTATCTTTTCGAAGATAGATCTCAAGAGTAGGTACCATCAAATACGAATGAGACTAGGAGATGAATGGAAAACAGCCTTTAAGACTTGAGATGGTTTATTTGAGTGGATGGTTGAGCGATTTGGTTTAACTAACATGCCAAATACATTCATGAGGCTCATGAATCATGTGCTTAGAACATTGATCAGCAAATGCATTGTGGTTTATTTTGACGATATTCTGGTTTACAATGCTAACTTTCTCATTCATGTCAAACATTTAAGATTGGTGTTTGACATACTCCATGTTAAGAAATTATTTGGCAACCTAAAGAAATGTACTTTCTATCAAAGCGAGGTTATATTCCTTAGATATGTTGTTTCAAGGAGTGAAGTTCAAGTTGATGAAGAAAAGGTCAAGGCTATTAATGAGTAGCCTATGCCAACAAGTGCAGCTGAAGTTAAGAGCTTCCATGGCTTAGCTTCGTTCTGTTGAAGATTTATCTAAAACTTTACCTCTATAACTACGCCGATGACTAAATTGACCAAGAAGAACATTGAGTTTAAATGGATAGAAAAGGTTTAAAGGAGTTTTGAAGATATGAAGTGTAAGCTAACGTTTGCTCCTGTACTTACACTACTAGATTTTGCAAAGGTTTTTAGGGTTGAATGTGATACATCTGGTGTCGACATTAGTGTTGTACTTATGCAAGAGCATTAACCCATTGCCTACTTAAGCAAAAAACTTCAAGGTGCTACCCTGGATTACTTAGCCTAAGACAAAGAGTTCTATGGCCTTATCCGTACACTCTAGAATTAGCAGTATTACTTATTGCTGAGAGAATTCATTATCTATTCTGATCGTGAATCTCTCAAGCATCTTCGTGGGCAATAGAAGCTTTCTCGACATCATGCCAAGTAGGTCGAGTTCCTAGAGACCTTTTGCTATGTCATCAGGTATAAGAAGGGAAGCACTAGTACAGTGGCCGATGTACTTTCTCGTCATCATACCCTCATCACAACGTTACAAGCTAAAGTGCTTGGATTTGGCACTTTACCTGATTGATATGTGCATAACTTACATTTTGAGCCTTTAGTAGCAAAGTATAGTGAGTGATAGAGGAGCTATGGATGGATTCTACTTGACTAAAGGGTTCTTGATGAAGGGTAAGCAAATGTGCGTGCCAAGTGGTTCTGTAAGGGAGCTACTGGTTTAAGAAGCTCATGTTAAGGGTCTAGTTGGCCATTTTGGGGAAAAGAAGATAATTAAGACATTAAAGGAGCATTTTTACTAGCCTGAGATGATGAGGGATGAGAGGTGTAAGGTGTATAAGTATGCAAAAGGGAGGAGAGAGCCCTATGGAGAATATACGCCCTTACCAATTCCCAATTGACCGTAGATCGATATAAGCATAGATTTCATGCTCAGCCTTCCCCACACATTGAGATGATATGATTCGATCATGGTAGTGGTTGATCAGTTCAGCAAGATAGGCTACTTAATTCCCTACTACAAGATTAATGATGCTTTATTTATCACTAACCTTTTTTTATAGGAAATTGTGTAACTATATGGAGTGCTAAGAAGTATTGTATCTAATTATGATTCGAAATTCACGTGCTTCTTTTGGAAAACCCTTTGGAGGAAACTCGACACTAAGCTCCTATTCAATACCTCTTGTTACCCTCAGACAGAAGGCTAAACTGAAGTAGTTAATAGAATCGTTGGTAGTCTCCTATGCACCACTATTGGAAAGAACTCTCGTGATTGGGATTTATGCCTACCCATCATTGAATTTGCCTACATTCACTCAACTCACAACTCTCCTAGAACATCACTATTTGAGGTTGTTTATGGACTTAACTTGAACTTATCCTTGGACTTAGTTAACATTCCGTTTACATAAGGGGAGAGTCAATTCGGCCTACAATGTGCCGAGGAATTTTACAAGTTACACCAAAGAATTGCTAAGCAATTGACTAAAACTATGGCCCAATAGAAGGAAATGGGAAGTCGTGGAAGGACACGAATTGTTTATGCTCTTAGGGACCTTGTCTGAATCCATCTTAGCAAAGAACGCTTCCTTAACAAGAGGACAAACAAACTATCACCCATAGCGGATGGACCCTATAAGATCCCAAGGCGCATTAATGATAATGCCTACGAGATTGAGCTACTCGAAGGCTTCAGTGTATCTATCACATTCAATGTTGCTGACTTAACTCCATATGTACCTAATGATGATGAAGGCCAAGATTTGAGGGTAAATCTTCAACATCCTTGAGGAACTAATGTACTATTGGCCAGCAGTCCCGTTACTCGTGCACACCTCCGAGGCCTCCAATCCCTCTCTCGAAGAATTCTTTCTCAGCAACTTATTGATGACGAGAAACTGTATGTCAAAGAGAGGTAGTTGAACTCCCTAAGCTCCACATTATCATACGTTAATCTATACACTCGGTAGTGATGATGCCAACCATTCCCTTGTTGAGGACCCTGTGTTGAGTACTCCAACCAATTGTTGGCAAGAATCTCTTGCCGAGTGCAGAGTGACAAGAGACTTACTTAAACACCTGAGTGACGAGAGACTCACTTAAATAGCCGAATAGTTTTCTTTTGGCATATAACCATCTCTCTCGTCTTGGCCTCTTTACTGCTGTAACATTTTGACCCTTCCTACTTGCTGTGCTTAGAGAATATTCGTACAAGACCAATGCTATACTGCCAGCTATCCACCTCGTCTAACATTTAACTACTTTTCCATTTTTGGTTTGTTGTCCTTTTTACCCTTTTCATATGTATTAAGAATTCTCTTTTTGTAAATACTTTTTTGTAATTTCTTTATTTATAATATTACCTTAGGGACTTATTATAAATAATCCTTTTCTCTTATAAGCCGGAGATCACTTAGATCTTATTACTAAATACTTTATTCTTCTGAGACAATCCTCTCTAAGTCCCTAGCCTTTACACTCTTATCTAATCTTGTCAAGTAGCTCGAGATTAGTGGCGGGTGGACCTTGATATCAACTTATGCATTATATCAAGTGAAGTGTCAAGTCATGTTGTGCTTATTGGTGAGTCACATCCTTTAAACAGCTTCACGTTGGCTACTCTTGTTCAATTGTGGACCGTTTCCCTCTAATTTTCTTCGATACCTCGAAGGATCTATTTCAATTCAATTCCAACCCGGTAAGTCCTAGTGATAACTAAGCTCTTAAGCACATCATTTTGTTTTGAATATTAATGTGAAATGCTAACTATCCCTAAATGGTTTGCATGTAAATGAAGTAGTAATGGAATAATGGATGTCTAAATGATACGAGTGAGTGTTTCACTTGGAAATTTGGAAACTTTTATGTACGTTATGGTTGACCGGATTAATATGAGGAGATATAATGTTAATTTTATAAGTTAAGTAGTAATTATAAATTATGGATACAAACTTTGCAAGTTTAGAAATGATTGAGTGTATTTAAAATTAATGGATAAATGGTAGAATTTGTATAATTATACAGATATTCGACTCCTCATAATTATGAAAAGAAAAATATGTCTATTTTGAAATGTGAATAGAATTCAAACTTATATTTTGTTTCTTCATGTTCCTGTGAACTTAATTGTACTAACATGATTATTTTAAATGATACTATATATCTTTGAAACATGATTATACGAATAAAATACTCATCTCAATTTGACTGTAACATTGTAACATAAGTTGTATTTACTAACTATAGCAATAAATCAATGATGTACACATGTGTGTATGTGTATGTCTATATATGTATATGTGTGTGTGTGTATACAAAAAACACCAAATGATATGAAGTATAATTATTGATAGTTTTATGTTGATATTGCATATATGTTGCATAGAAACAAATTCTACCAAGCATATAAGTATACATATGTAATATTATTATCATATGACATTATGGGGTTATGTATATAATATGACCTTACTATATATATATATGTATGTATGTATGTATGTATTTATATGTATATGTCTCTATATATGTATACACATATATAGACTAATATCAACACTTAATAGATTATGACTCTTAGCAAACATTGTATTAGTTTATCAAAAGTCAAAAAAGTTATTTCTACGTGTTTGCATACATGTGTCCATTAATATTCATTCATAACTTAATCTAAGTATATTTATAAATATCCACTCCTTTTATAATATAATTTGTACAAGTGTGTGTGTATGTATATATTTATTTATACTACCATGACTATATGGAATACATAAGAGTATATTCTTTTAGCAAATGTAAGCATATAAGATATATTTTTATAACACTTAACAATGATGGAATTTATTGAACTATAATATATCCAGCACTTGCTTAAATTCAACAATAAATGGAGAAGCTATGATCAATGGAAGCTAGTTATACAAGTTGATTAGTAATATATAGTAATTACCGCTACTATATTAGGAAATAAGATTAATTAATGGTCTTAATTCTTATTATGTACATGAATGTGATAGGTGAAGATACTTAAAATGGAAGATAAGCTTAAGCGTTGGGCCCAGGTGAGTACCCTTACTTGGTTGCTCTATGTTATGGGATAGTCGAAAATATATACCATTTACCTGTTTGTTATGTGTAGCCATAAGATACACTTAAGTGTATTGCATTGTTTGGAGTACTTATACTCTAAATTGATATAGTTTGTAATAAATTTTTGCTTGGTATATTATAGTTCTTGAGTTTCATGCTTCTAATCATGGATTAGGATTTATGAGAAGCGTAACTTGATTGACTTCAATGATGCAATTGTACTTGGTTGAGGAGAATGTTTGTCTTATGGGATGATCCATTATATTACGTTGTGATTTGGTAAATCTTAGATAATATTGAGTAAATACTGAAATGACTTAACTTTATGCAAAAGTGGTGAGTTTTATACTATGCTATGTATGCAATTGTAATATGAGACTATTAGGCTAAAAGCTAGGCTTGGTTGCCATTTTCTTAGTTTTTGGTATTTCGCCAAAATTCATTCTTGGCTTGATAAACCGAGAAACTATACTTGGTGGAAATTGTACTTAGTTAGGTTGATTCAGAACCCATAATTAGTTGGGCTAAGTATGTTGTTTGAGTGCATTCATAGCATAGCACAAAATGGACTTACAGGTTAAGCTTCCTCAACTTGAGATATCATTAGGCCGGGTTTTGAGCATATAGATACATTACTCAATTAGTTCTAACCACTCTAGGTGGTTTTAGCTAAGCCAACTATATGTCAGATTTCCATACCATAACGGGTGGTTTCTATTTTGCTAAGTTTTAGGGGTCCTACTCTTAGGTAGCTCGTTGTTGCCTCTAGGTTCTTAGATGTTGTATCTAGATGACTAGGTATGTTGATTAACCGAATGAGTAAATTAGAAGAGTATAGGATATTGGTACTAATGCATGTCATGTATAGTAGCATGACATCTGTATAAAGCATGAATCATTGCATGTGTGCTTGATAATAGTTTGATGACTTGAATGTAATGTATTGTTGATGATGGGATTATCAAATATAAGATATATATTACTTACTATGATTTAAAATACTCAATTACTATGCTTTCTATGTTTAGTTTTATACTCACTTGGCTCAAAAACTAAGTTAAGGGGTTAATTTATCTAACCTTAGATACTAAAGAAAAAAACAAGCCAAGACTTAGGAGTTAGGCTAAGTAAAAGAGAGAGTGATTAGAAATAGAGTTTTAGATAAAGCTCTTGGAAGCAAGTTTACAAGAAGGTCATCATGCTACTTTTAGGCTTTTAGTATTAAGGTTTTAAAGGTAAAGTTTATTGTCCTAGTTGGATTTTGAGTTAAAAGGTGAAGTGAAATGTGATATGATGAATAGGTTTATATTTTATGAAGCTTTGCTGTATTATTTTGTATTAATTAAAAGAAATTTTATTGGAAATTTACATAGTAGAGTTTGGTTAATAGATTTGTTGTAGTTTTAGCTTTATCCCTAATTTAGGGATGGCATAACAAATTGTTTCTTAAGCATCAAGTGTTAAGAAAAAGCATTAGTAGGAGAGATGGGACATTACACATGGGTAAGGACTATGCTCATAGACTATGTCTATGGTCACTCCATGTAAGTGAGAAAAAACAAAAACAAAAAACAAGGGATGCAATACAAAACACAACTGAGGTATATGGTTACGTACCATGCTTGTGTTATAGATTTTAAAGACCATGGGAAAAACAAACTTCTTTCATTCTCAAAACCCTTTTTTCTCTCTGCATGGCCACAAACCATTTTTTCTCTCTCCTACCATACCCTAAATCACCACAAAAACTAACGTTTCAACACTACATGCTATACAATCAAGGTACATACATCTCTTTTCCTTGATTATCTTTTTAGATCTACTTTTAAATTGGTTAGAAATTGTGATTTTTGATAGGGTTTTGTTTTTACATGCATGTATTTAAAGCTTGATTTTGGAAGTAAACTAAGAGTTTTAATGTCATGAAGTGCATTTGCTATGTGTTGTTTGTTAAAAATTTCATGAGAAACACATGTTAGTTAAGGTTGGTAAATCGGAAAGAGTGAGAAAGTAGAGGAAAGTGATAAGAAAGTGTGAGAAAAAGATGAGAAAGTGAAAGAAAGTGAAGGAATTCATGGTTGATACTATGTGATTCAAGTTGAAATTATTAAAACTTGTTGGTATTAGAATTTTTGTGTACTTGGTGAATCTATGAATTTTTAGAAATTGATAGCATGAATTCATAGATTTCTAAAGACACAAGTTTTTAGAGATTGTTAACATGAATTTCCAAAAATTGTTAATATTGATTTCTTTTAGTGCATATCTTAAATTAATGACAAAATTCGGAAAATTGGCATTAGTAATTGCACAATCAAATTACAAAAAACAAGTTTCAATTGTTAAATATTAATATTCATATTTAATTGAGATTATTAAATTATAAGTTAATTTAAAGATTGAAAATTAACATCCTATTAACTTTTTAATTTCATGAATCCATGTTTTGAGAAATTAGTATTATATAATATTATATTGACTCAAGAGTTTCTCATATTGAGCAAGTAAAAAAAAAATTAGAAATTTGTATATGTTACATGTTAATAATTTTTGTTAATAGGATCATACAACTAAGACTTAGGCAACCCTATGAATGCATTAATTTATGACTTTAGGGAAAGTGTCATCAAACAATACAAATCTTCTTGTAATTTAATCATTGGCTATATTGCTTAGTAATGTAAACTAGCAATTATTTAGGAATGATAATTGAGCTTTATGAAGTCTCTTGAATTAGATGTTATTTATATCATATGAATTATTCTTTTTTATCAATTTTAAAATTCTTTCTCTTGTTCGTATAAATACTTGACTTGATGTTTCTTTCTATTGGATGACTATAATAATTTATATATTATTGCTTTCTTCTTAAATAATTGTTTCCATTTTGCTTATGTTTTTAAATTCTATAAGAGACTAACTTTTGGTACTTAAATTAATGTTAGCAGTAGTTTTAGTCTTATTTTGTTTAGTTCAATTTTTCTTTCCTTTTCTTATTTAGCTCCTTTTTATTTTTTTTTTTCAGCAAAGAAAACTTTATGCGCTAGATTAATCAAAGGAACTTGGGTTTGAACTTCACAATTTTCAAGATCAAAGTAAAAAACTGGAGAAGTCCCATATCACTTTTCTTTATTTTTCTCCTACCCAATTTTTTTTTTTTATTACATTGTTAATATGTGTAGACACTTTATTTTTGCCCTCCCTAGGTTTATCTCTAGTTTAGAATCACCTATTTTTAAGAAAAGGCCAAAAATATAAAAAATAACAAAATTTTGAAAAATTAAGAAAAACCAAAAAAAAAAAAGAAAGAAGAAAAAACTACAATGAGAAAACCTTGAAAATTTTTTAAAAAATTAAAAAAAATAAAAAGTGTCACGTGATGATCTATTTGGGCTAATTTAAGGAGGAAATCATTTTTTTGAAGTCAAAGATAGCTTTTATAGTCAAAATAAGCATACATGATTTGACAAAATTAGGAGTCTTGGATAAAAACAAACCTTTATTGAAAAGAAAAAATTTCTAGCCTAGTTTGAACCACTCATTTAAGAATATATTGAAAGTATACATTTTTAGGAGATCATGGCGTTAAACGACATTTCAATTGGAGTTAAAACGAACTTTTTATGTCCATTTAATGATTTTGAATAAAAGGTGAATATGGGTAGATATTGGGATACTAATTTGGTTAAATTGAAAATTTTTTGAAAATATGTTTATTAAACTCTACATGTACTTGATGAATGAGGTGTATTTTCAAAATTTTAATAATTGATAATGTTTTATTTAGTGTGTTTTCAACAAAAAAAAGTGCAATCACGAATAGGAGGAGAAGGAAAGGACGAAGGAAAAAAAAAAGGGAAAACAGAAAAAAAAAAGAAAAAGGAAAAGGAAACAGAAAAGAAAAAAAGAAACAAAAAAAAAAAAGAGAAAAAAAGGAAGGATGATACTTATCACCTTTGCAAGGGTGACACTTGTCACCCTGCGTAGTGCTATGTGTTATTAATTTTTGGGTGTCACATAGCACACTCTTAGACTACCACATGTCATCATAAGGTGAATACGTGGCTACCATGTATGTGTTACATGATGAATATTTACTAGCTCTCATGTGTGACACTTAGACTCTTTAGATATACTCTTGAGAGGCCATGTCAGTCTTCATCACCAGAACACACTAGAGCACACTTACTTAGAGAGAGAGAGAGAAGTATTTAAGTAAGAATATTTCTTGTATTTCTAGATCATTTACAAATAAAGAGGTTGCCCCCTTATATACAAAGGGCCTCCATAATTGGATGATCTACTTTATCTAACAACTATTATACAATCTCACCTACCTTACTTTACCTATCCTCACCTACCAAGATTCAATGTATATGAACACTTCTAAAACATTCTAAGAAGTGGATCGAGCCTTAGTTGTAGCCTTTACATACAATATACCTCTTTACATAATGTACAAAAGTGAAAAATGGGCTTGAAGAATTAGCCTATGGCATTCTCCCCCACTTAAGTTGGTGATCTCCCCTTTGTCTTTCACTCCCTAGATAACTCTACTACTAGATGTCTAACGCAGGCATAGTCCGCAGTGTTTTCGCAGGTCGCTTCACTCTAAGGTAAACCCTTCCATTTCACTAAAAACTCCAAGTAGGAAGGTTAGCCTGGACCCTTCGTTAGGTGCCCTTCTAAGATCTTCTCTACTTCTCTCCTACCTTATTGCCTCGTAACTTGAATAAACTTCTTCCTTATTGCTGCTAGGGTCTCCTATCTCTTAAGCTAGCACATCGCGAAAGTTTCTACAAAGACCTCTATATCTTCTAGCATCTTTAGCCATGGAACTTGTCTTCTACCTTAGCTAGCATTTGGTAGAGATCTAGATGACTTAAGTTTTTAAGGTTATGATGCTTCTCTAGGATCTTTAGTTGAAGGTTCTTATAATTGGGAACATGATTCTTCCACCTTTCTTGTAAAGCAACCCGTCTTCCATCCAATGCTTCTTTATCTGGCTTCCTTGCTCTAACACCAACCTAGCTTAAGGATCTTAGGCTAAGCCTTCCTTAATCATCTTAAGCATTCCCTTAAGTGTCAAATCTCTTGTCCTTTAGGTTAAAGCATCCACTTCCTCCTTCAAGGGCTCTTCCTTCTTTTATTCCACCTCTCCCCTAAGTGGTTGCATCTTAGGCCTCTCTTTAGCTTAAACCTTCTCTTCAAGCACCTGTGGTTCTACTCCTTTTAAGCTTCAAGCTATGGCCTTCTTCCTACTTAGTTCATCAACATCCTGCATAGAACATGAAAGTTTTTTGGTTTGGCCAGGGTTATGGTTGACTAACACCATACATTGCTGCCCCTCATCCATTATCATGATGCAATTTGTTGATGGGGTAATTTGAGCACATACTCGGTCAATGAAGTCCATGCCGATGACTAGTTCCAAGTCATCTAAACGGATCACCTTCAGCTTTACCTTTCCTTTCTACCGACCTACTTAGAAGTCAACATCATGGGCCACACCGATTGTTTGGACTTCCTCTGAGTTCACAATTTTTAGCCTTCCCTTACCCCTTTAGATCTCAAGTCCTAACTTGTTGAATGCCTTTTGAGAAATAAATATATTGGTTACTCTAGTATGTACCAAGGCATTCATTCGTTGGCCAACCATAACTACCTTTGCATACATTAAGCTTTGAGCCTCTTTGGTAGGCTTACTTTTTATTGTTCCTAACCGCTTCAACACTCTAAGCTTATGGTTGGGTTAGGCCTTCTCTTCTTCCTTTGATGCAAATAAGGTAGCTAACTTGTTCCAGATGGGACGGTCCCTTGATTTTTGTGTCCCTCTACACATGAAGCATGATGGCTTCCTCCTATGATATTCCTTCTCTTCCAATAGAGACTTATCTTTTTAGGTAGGTTTTTATCCTACCTTCTTGGGCTTAGATATCTTCTTTCTTGGGCTTCTCCAACTTTTCCATAGCTACCTTCACTAGCTTCTCTCTTAGGTTATGCACTTGACTTGAACTCTATAAAGCTCTCACCTATAGTCATAGCTTAGGATAGAGTCTAGATGCTTCATCTCTCCAACTTTATTTAGGCCCATCCCTATAAGCCATCACAAAAGGTAAACATAGTGTCCTTATCACTCATGTCAAGAATCTCGAATGATAGCTTTGAGAATTCTCGTACATAGTCCCTAATGGATGCCTTATGTTCTAAACGCCTTAATTGAGCTTAAGCATCTCTTTCAGTATTGCTGGGATAAAACTAAGCTTGTAACTTTTGCTTGAATTCTTCCTATGTTCTAATTTCTTCAGCTTCATGCTTGGCTCCATCAATCCATCTTATCTACCAAAGGGTAGCCACATCATCAAGAAACATAGGAGTTGCCCTTAACCTTGATGCATCATCTAAGATATTGATCATACCAAAGTATTATTCTAGGCTCCAAAGAAGGTTATGTATCTCTCTAGTATTTTGAGAGCCACTGAAAGTCTTGGGTTTAGGCACATCCATCCATGCCATAGTCCCAATAAGATTTGGTCCATACCTAGTCTCAAAGCGTTGCTGGACCTAAGCCCTTAAATCTCCTAACTCCTTCCTCAAGGATTTTAACATTTCTTCCAAGGCAACATCCTACCTTTGTAGATCATTTGCAAGTCAATTCAAGGTTGTTAGCATCCTTTTTGGGAGCTCCTTCTCTAGTGATAAATTCTTATTTGTATATATTTTATATCGCGATTTTTGGTAAAGGTCCCTTAAATTTTGAGTTTATTTTTAGAAAATGACTCTTAATGGAGTAAAATCTTGTTTTCTAGGTTTTGAAAAGATCTATGGAAGAAAACAAGAAAATAGAAACAAGTTTTACTTAATTCGAAGCTAAAATGAGGCAATTATAAAGTTTTGATGATTGACATAATCATACGATATGATTGTATCATTTGTAGTGAAGAATTAAGCAATTTTCAAAGGTCTGAAAGTGACATAACCCTAGGATACGACCATCTCCCTAGGTTATGTTGTTTGCAAGCATGCCCAGAGTTGATAATTTTTCAAAAGCTTATAGAATGATACGACCCAATGATACAGTTGTGTCAATGGTAGCAAAACCTTAATTTTAAACTGCCTATTTAAAGCTTTTTTGAGGGTGTTATGATAGAAATTAGTACGAATTTTTGAGAGATTTTCAAGAACCAAACACGTAAGAGAGTAAGGAACTTCAAGGCATCTAGATTCAAATTTTTACTTTGATCCATGATTTATTCTTCTATCGTTCTTTTAGATTTTATGCAAGATTATTGCTTTATCATGCATAAAGAGTAAATCTTTTGTATATAGGTCTTGTGAAACCTAGATCTATGCATGTGACAAGGATTTTATTAGATCTAATAAATTCTTTACTTTGTCTTAATTCAACTATATGTATCTAATGCTTTAGATTATTATTTCCACGGGTAGTGATCTGTGATCTAAATCTAATATCAAGTAAGAGAATCAAGAGATTTCTTATGTGATTAGATCTAAACATAGCTGATAAAGATTTTTACAAGAATAGAGATAATTTGTAAAGTTTTCCTGGAATTTTGATTAATATCACTAGAGAATTCGTTGTGTAATAATATAATCTTAGGTTATATTATTGAGAAGAGATTCTAATAGGTGATTTTAAAATTAGGGTTAATAGACATGAAAAAGTTACTAATTTAAATAAAGAATTCTCTCGGTCAAGAAAGAATAAAGATAGAATTAGAATATCTTTCGTTAAAAATCACATGTTTAGGTCTAGTGGAAGCAACGATCTAAGTAAGTTATTGAATCTTTAGTTAATTTACAAATTGATCACTTTCCTATTTAGTTTCCTAATTGAATCTTAATCAGTTGTTATTTTATTAGTTGCTGCAATTTAGTTTAGGTTCTTAAATTTCTTGAATCCTAATTTATTAGTTAAATAATAGAGATCTAGTAAGTAATAGCAATCATAGTATCTAAGGGATCAACATTTAGACTTATAACCACTTACTATAATTTGATAGGTATACTTGCCTCATATCATCGAACTTTTCCAAGCCTTTCTCTACATCCTAAACTCAATCTAGCACATTGGTCATGGCTAACTCCACTTTAGTCATCCTTGCTTCAATTGAGGATTTATTTGCAAGGATTTTCCCTTCAATGGTGAATTCTTGATCCATCATGAGAGTCAAGAGGCTTCCAAAATACTCTAAAGGGATAACAAAAGCAACTGTTCTCACCATTTCTTCTAGGACTCTACTCTAATGCCAAAATGTCATGTGATGAGTATTTACTAGCTCTCATGTACAACACTCAAACTTTCTAAGCACACTCTCAAGAGGCTAAGTTAACCTTCCTCACTAGAATTTACTAGAATACGCTTACTTAGAAAGAGAGAGAAGTGCTTAAGTAATAATGTTTCTTGTATTTTTAGATGATGTACAAATGAAAGGGTTACCTCCTTAGATACAAGGGGCCTCCATAATTAGATAACAAAGATCTACTCAATTCAACGGTTATTATATAATCTCATCTACCTTACTCTATGTACCCTCACCTACTAAGGTTTAATGTATCTAGATACTTCTAGAGCATTTCAAGAAGTGGACGGGGCCTTGGTCGCAGGCTTTATGTACAATGTATCCCTTTACGTAATGTAAAAAAGTGAAAAATGAGCATAGGAAATTAGCTCGTAACACATACAACATGTAGTCCAATCACATGGTGACACATAGCACGTTTCTGAGGGGGTTATTGACCACGTCAACCCCCTCTTTCCCTCCTCTCCTTCCCTATTAACAAGAGAATCTATGGAAGCTTCAACTTTATTTTTGCAAGTGTACCTGGGTATATCTTACTTGATTTTACCTACTTTTTTATCATGAAAATTTCCAAAAACATATGGAATGGAAAGGCTACGAATTGTTCTATTATGAAATGTCTAACTTTTGAATTTTTATTGAAGGAAATTTGCAAATTAAAAAAAAGAAAAATCGAGTAACTAATAAATGGTTATATTTGGTGCTTGAGTTAAAATTGGCAAAATTGAAGCATATCCTTGCAAGATGCCTTAAGATACTTAATTAAAAATGCAAGGGCATCTTCTATTACATGTTTGCACCTTTTTTTTTCATTAATTCACATAAAAACGTATTCAATTTTGGCCAAAAATAGGAAGAACATAAATGTACACTCGAGTTTGCCATTCTCATCAAAGATATGATCTTTTTCATACATGGAAATTTCTTGGCCTATACTCACACCTTAACATTATAAATAAAGACCTCGTCCATGCATTCATTCAACTCTTAAGTATTAGAAATCACCACTTTGTTTCTCTCTCTAAGTGCTCATAATGCAAAATCTACTCTCTCTCTTTGATTTCTCTCATTATAAAGCAAACCGATTAGAGATAAAATAGTGGAATATTCTACATTCACTAGAACAAAGCCCGATGCATGGATCATTTCAATTTCATGATTGAAGGAAGTAATTTAAATTTGAATCAAGATTAATGTTTTTGGAGGTTGTTCATTACTAACTTGAAATTTTTTTTTTTGTTGAAATTGTACGAAATAAGCTTAGTCTCTCTAGAAATCAACTTGAAGGTTTGTAGATTGATGTCTCAAGAGATTAAAGCTATCGACCTCACCTTAAGAACTAATCGGACCACCCCTAAATCGGCTATGGTTTGATTAGCACGTGAGGTAAGTCTTCTTCCCTTTTTATGTTGTGTTATATGGTAATTTAAAAAATAAAAAATAATTGAAAAATGTAGAAAAAAATAAAATATATTTTTTGATCTTTTATGATTATGATTCACTTGAATAATTCGATTTTTTTGTATTTAATGTTAATATGCTAATTAATTTTCATTTGCTTTATATTATGTTTATTGATTTTCTTGTTAATACGCTTAGGCTTTAAATAAAATGCTTGGTATGTTTGCATGATATGACTTTAATAAAAAAATAATAAAAATAATTTGTGTATTTAGGCTTTAATGAATAATTAGTAGGATTAGACCTTAATAAAATAGTTAGCATATTTACATCTTACTTAACAAGTAAAATAGTGGCTTTTGCCATGATTGAATAAGCATGTTGAATTATTACATGATGACATTGTTTAAAAAAAATTGAAAAATAATAATGCTCTTGTTAGTTGATTAGTAACTTAGTATGTTTATAATTTCTTTATTGTTGTTATGTTTGCACACTTTAATAATCTTTATTGTACGATTTGTTTTGAGTAATTCTCTATGCATGGTTTTACATATGGTTTAATTCACATGAATAATATTGTTTTCAAATAAAGATGTGCTTCTTTTTTCCAATTTCTTTTTTCATAAAAAAATAATAAATTGCCCTTTTCCAAAAGTTAGGAATTTTTCTAAGTTATTCAAAAGTGAGCCAAAAAAAAAATTTATTTTACCCATATTAATAAAATTTAATGAATTAAGAATGAAATTTTGTTTTCAAAAATTAAAATAAATTGACAAACTAAACTTTCTTAAATTGAGAATTACGTAGGTTTGATCTTACTTTGCAAGTACATAGGCACTTCAATTAGCCTAAAATAATAATTTTCTTTTTTTAATTTTTCCCCTTTTCCTTTTTAAAAAAATCTTAATTTATTTGAAAATATATTTAAGTCTCATTAAGCAATTTTATTGACTTCTTTTATGAAAATCATTGTGTCTTAATAAGTTAGCTTCTAAACTCAAAATTTTATAATTTTCATTTTTCTACAAGTTCTTTTTAGAAAACCCATGGGTTAGTAGCTAAAATTAGGTTCTATCCATTCATGAGTCATAATTTCACTTTTTCCCAATTTCAATTGGGTGATGACTTCTTTTTCAAAAAATTATGTTCTTTTTTTAAAAGAAAACATTTTCTTAGCATTGTTGAGAGATTTATATGAAGCAGGCTAGGATTAATATAAATTAGGCTTAAAAAATAGAAAAACTAAATTTTCAGCTCAATAATATGTACATTAGGGACCATGTATAACTTAAGTGGGAGGGGAAGATTAAATTACATATGCTATTGTTTTACTCACTTAAGCTTTTGTTAAAGTTTTGCCAAAATTTTCTAAGGAAAAAAAAAAATTAGAAACTTGTCAATTTGAGGTAGATATGAACGAGTTAAGGTCCAATCATGTTGATTTCTAAGCTTGATTTTAGAGAATAGTTATCTATCTTCCTTTTTTGAAATTTTAAAATGGGTGAATAAAGGAGATTACTCCTTTGAAAGACTTTTGAAAAATCAAAGTAGTTAGAGGTGTAAAGTAAATTGAACAATTGAATCAAGTTGATTAAATAATTTGCTAAGGATTGGTACAGTTCAATCTTGATCCCTTAGAAGAGCAAGACTCTTTTATGCTCCCAATTGAAAAAAGTGAATAAAAGTTGTTAAGGATTGGCCTTGGTCTATTAGAAGAGTAGGGTGCTTTTCTACTGGCAACTACTAAGTAATTAAAAAGAGCTGAATTAGTAAAGATCGGCCTCGATCGCTCATAAGAACGAGGTACTTTCCCAATGTTAATTAAGCATCAATAAGGGAAATTAAATTGAATCAATAAGCCTCTCGATAAAAATTGAAAGAAGTAGAGGGACAATTAGGGGATGAATTGATGTAACAAGCATCCAATCTAGTTTTTCACATTAAAAATACTCAAGAAATATTTAGCTTCTCTTAAGTTAGAGCAAAAGAAATCCTCTTGACTTTTTTCTTGATTAGTTTGTCTATTGTAATTTTTAATTTAATTTCTACTTAAGTGTTGTGATTTACTCTGAATTCTATAGATTGATCACTAAAATTCAGTAAGTTTCAATTTGATATTGTTGAGGTGTTTTGAATTCGTTATAAAGTTAAGGAATAAGGGTAATTCTCGATAGAATTTTTGCAAAGCCAATATGATTTTGAGGGTGCACTTTTTTAAAATTAAAATTTTTCATCTTGTACCTTAAACATTTTCTTTATTTTGCTTGAGGATAAGCAAAAGTTTAAGTGTAGGCATATTTGATAATGCAAAAATAGTATATATTTTCTGTGGTTATTTTGTACAATTTTAGACCATAATCAAGTTAATTTTGTGTTATTTTAAGCTTAATTAGTTTAAATTTCATTTTTCAAGGAATTTTTTATGAAGTTTTGAAGATTTTTAATTGTTTTGGAGTAATTTGAGGCAAAAGCACTAGTCACGGAATGGAGCGAAGAATAAAGTTCAGCTTCATTTAATTTGGAAAGACTGATGATTTTAGATTAAGTTTTGGAAGATTTGAAGATGTTATTGATGAATTTTTAAGCCTTGGAAGGGGCCATACCCATGAACAATGAATGTGCATTGAGATCGTGTGTAAAGGAGAAATGAAGCAAAAATTAGTGTCCAAGAATAACCATAGCTAGGGATTACGGCCATGGTCCCATTCGTGGTCACTACAATGAGCAATTTTATCAATTTCAAAACTTTTGTAAGAAGAATAACTATTTGCCTAGCCACCATGGCCACGTAGCTAAGGCAAGTCATCCCCTAACAAGTGAATCTTTTATTTTTGAAGCAAATGTTCTATTTTTGGACATGCGATATTAGGTGTATGTTTTATTTTATCAAATCTCTCTTCGTAAACTTAACCCCACATCTCTATAAATAAATCCTTAGGCTAGAGTTTTCATAAAGAGAGCCCCCTTTCAGTAAGTTGTAGTCTAGAATATTGTGGGAGTCCCTCAATTTAATTTTCCTCTCTTTTATGTTATGTTGTTACTCTTTTAATTTATTATTAGTGAATATTATTGAAATCTAGTTCCTTCTTACAATAATTATTCTTTCTTTCTATGATTTTATTCTTTGATGATTTCATTAGGCTGAATATATTGCTTTCTTTTAGTATTTATTACGGTTACTAATAGGATGTTTGAGTTTAAGGTAGAGTTATAAGGCTTATAGTAAACAAAAAAGCGTAATTAGAAGAGTTTTTGTTCATATCGGAATATTGAATGAAGAATATCTTAGATAGGGTACTCGTAAGTACTCTACAAAATAGAAAATGATAAGGCTAAGGGGGGGTACCAAGGTGACTCCGATGTTGCTACTCCAATGCCTAAATAAGCTAAAGAGTTCGTAGAGAGCAAAAAGATAAGAATTAGAGTACTAAAGTGTCTAGAAGTACCTGTTGCCTATATTTCAATCTCCCTTTATAGGTCAATTTGAATTCAGTAACAATTGCCTCTAAAACCAAGCATGTGTACTTAATTTGAATTTAGGATCACTTCTCGATTTTAGGGGACGTGGCTAGTGTCATGGTGGCTAGTGGGTCATTATCTGGACAATGGAGGAGCTAACAGTTTGTGATTGGTGTTAGAATTTGATCTCTTTAGAGCTAACCGGGTCAAATCCGACCTAGAGATAGTGATTTCGAACTAGGGAGGTCGTTTGAATTTGTTTTAGTCAAGCTATTCTACCTAAGGGCATTTAGGTGATTGGCCTTCCCGAGTTGTCCTACGTAATTAGTAAGATAGGAAGAGGTCGAAAAGGGTGAAGGGAAGAGAATAGATTGGACATAGTCCCAATCAAGTCAATTTATGTCCTTGGGGAAAAATCTCTATCACCATTTGGCCCTTGCGACATTTGCTGTTTAGGAGTTTCTATCACTTTCCCTTTATTGCAAGAGTAATTTCATTAGATTGAAATAGCAAGTAGATATAAATTGTAGCTTTCAGTTTCCACCTAAGCCATTATGATTGTAGGATGTTCCTAAAATATCAACTCATCATTTTTATTTATCTTATTGAGGAAGCCTTACACCTATTAAATGTGATGTTTCACATTATTAGGATTTGTATAATTGTATTAGAGCTATGTGTTCATTTTAGGAAATGCCATTCAATTAGAACCATTCGATTCAAATAGTGTGCATCTAATCTAATGGATAACCTTGGCTATTAACTATACTTGTACAAAATTTTTTAAGTCCCAATTATCATGTATTTCTTTTGCTTCCTCTCTTTTCTATGGCAATTCTCTATGCACTTCACACCGTTTTATTTCCTGATTCTTCTACTCTTAATCTTCATACGATGCACTTCCCAATTCTTTGTTCTAGTTAATTATGCTTGCTTAGGTACACCATGTCTTCAACTAAATATGACAACTCAACTCATGCTCAACAATAGAGCCAAGAATTGTTCGCTGCGCATTGAGTAGGTGATTTTGGTCCTCATGAAGAACCCCTTAGCACAGTGGATCCATACATCACCAATTGCCCATGGGACTTAATAAGTTATACTGGGTTGGCAAGGATCTATGCTCTTAGATCGTAGAAAATTCGGATGCTTCCATTCAATGAGTACCCATAGACAATGAAGGTAATTCTCTAGCGCTACCTTTATATGTCGCAATTGAATATGATATGAGCCTAAATGGCATTGCAAGTACAATAAGTGAGCAGGAATTCAATGCAATGAGGCTTAGTTTTCGTAGTGCCCACCAAGATTGATCAATTGAGAGGCCCTAACCTCATGAATGAATCACTATACTCAAAGATCAAGAGTTTGCCCTCTTCAAAAAATATTTGTAGGTTGGTTTAAAGTTACCTTTTACTATATTTCAAAGTTCTTTTTTCACGTATCATCACTTGTGCCCTTCCATGGTTATTCTGAATTCTTACAAACTACTAGTGGCATTTGAGTGCATATGTAAGGATTTAGAGGTTAAGGCCATAGTAACCTTGTTTAGATATTTTTTCACATTAAAAAAGAAAGAGGGTTAGTTCTACATATGTGCTTGACCTTGTTGGAAATTTTTGGTAAGGATAGATACCTCAATCCATGAATGGAAGTAAAAGTGGGTTATGGTTAGGTTAGCTACTCAATTTAACTTCCTATCCATTTGAAGTCAGCTAATCAAATTGTTTGACATCAAATGCTTACTCTCCAATGATTAGAAGGCCCATGACACCATCATTGAAGCTTGTAACAATAGATGGTTTCTCTAGGAAGCAAATGTCATAATTTCTAAATATTATAATGGTGCTTCGATCTTCCCTTGGGATGAAGCTCGAGTAAATGAAGGTGCTAGTGGTACCTTTGATGGAAACATTAAGGGCTCAGATAAGGCTACTGTTATTGTGAAAGGTATGGCCGATTATGATCTTGCCATGTTGAGAGGGGCTTGTAAGAGGAAGGACCTCCAAGTCTACTTTGAGAATAGAGTGGTCTTCCTTGTCAGTGCTCGGTGCGACTTTCATAAGTTCTTTAATTTTTGTTTTCTTATTTTTCTAATCTAAGTCTTTAAGTATTTTTTTACAAACATGTTGCTTAAATATTATAGTTCGAAGGACTTATTTGTTGAGATGAATGTTAGTGGATCAAAAACAAGAGAAAATCCCAAAAAGTCTTCTATCAAACAAGTGCCAACCAAGCTACCATCCAATCCCTAAACTAAGGTTCTACCGAAAGCTCTAGTGAAACTGATAGCAAATCCACCACCTCTTAGCTAGCTAAGGAGAAGGATGGCCAATAGGCCAAAGGGGGCTAAAGACTTACAACATTCTTAGGTCATAACTAAGAGAAAGGTCACCAAGGTTACTAAACCAAGGAAGCGACCCAACATGTATGATTGCATTCTTTTGGAGAGAGATCCCAAGAAAGGAAATACTCTAAGGAAAGACAAGCCCAAATATGTAGGAAACTCTATAAACCTAAAGGAGGGTGATGAGGGGCCTTTTTGAATTCCAAGTTCAATCACTCTACCACAGCAATAGAATATTAAAGTGTTGCAATATTTTCTGACTTGGAATGTTAATACTATTAACTTTACACTGGGGAAAGGTTTGGTAGCATTAGAGCTAATTAGGGGAATTTATTTACCCAATGATGTTCAGCCCCTAACCAATGTGGTCAAGCTTTGTCAGAATTCTAGGTTTGACAATCTGCTATGTTTAGCTACCTCTAGTTGCTATGATGTAAGCCTTCTCTATTCTTGTAATTTTAGATTTTCTAAATTTATTATTTATTCTTAACCCTTTATCGATCTTTTAGAACTCCTAGTGATTGTTAATGATCATGGAGACTCTTATTGAGGAGAAGAATATTGTAAGTTCTCCATACCCATCTGTTCTTAGCCTCCTTTTATTTATTTAAACTTATAGTTTCCTTTTCCTAGATTGTTGAGGAGGTAAAGAACCAGGTGGCTAGTGTAAAGGCCAAGAAGAAGAATCTCTAAGAGAAGTGGGGAACTAAGAAGACCAAAATAGAAGAGGAGAAGACAAAGATTGAAAAGGAGCCCAAGGTCTGGAAGGAGAAAGTTGAGAAAGAAGCCAATGCTTGGAAAGATAAGGAAATAACTTTGGTAGAAGAGTAAAAGAAAAACTCTTAACTTGTGATCAATCTTTAAGGAATACAAAGTGAGGTTGAATCCCTCAAGTAAACATAGAGAGAAGATTAGTCACCTACGAAGTTTGTATAAAGAGTTAGAGATCAAGATGGCTGAAGTTGAAAAGGAGTAGAGCGATGTGTATCAAAAAGCCTATGACAAGGCATATAAGGACATTTAAGAGAGCAAGGAATACAAGGGCTTGATGAGCCAAAAGTTGTTAGATGGAATCAATTTAACTCTGAGGAGACCTTAAGCTACCATCTTAAACATGATCTCAATTGCTTAAGCTTCACCAATCAAGTGCAAGATGTTAAGATTCTCTATCCAGTTCTTTAACCTATTGATCCCACCAGCATACAAGAATAGAACAAAGTACTTGAAGTCTTAGAAATACCTGCTCCTAATCCTCTAGCCAATTCTTTAATGTTACATCTCGACATAGCATATGATATATCATCACACAACAATACCTATTTAGATTCATCAAAAGTTATATTTATAACAAAAGAGTACTACAACGAGTTCAGCTTTACATCTATTTATACAAGAGAGTACATCCGTCAAACTTAACCAAACCTAAAATACAATAATTTTTTTTTTTTTTAATTTCATATGTATAGATCCTTCATAGAACTAAGATCAAAATATAGCAAAACTTCTTCAAAAGTGGTTGACTCTATCCTATACGATCTCACAAGACTTTTTTCCCTAACTAATGTTGATGCCCGATCGGTTGTCTTCATAACCTAAGGATACATAAGTATCCTTTTATTTCTCTATGAGCTAAGTGAGAGTGGAAAAGGAAACATAATACACATTCACAAGGATTAATACTATAGAACATTGAATTTCATAACCCAAGTAATTGACACAAACTATCTATGCAGGAAATTCATGCCATGCTCATGCATGTGACATGCATCGATATCGATATTGATATCCTTTACTTTTCCAATTCTTCATTCAGTTAATCGACATATCTAGGCATCTAGAGACAATGTTTAAGAACCTAAGGCAATAAGGAGCTACCTAAGAGTAAGACCCTCAACAAAAACCACCCACTTATGGTTTCAAAATCCAACACATAGTCGATTTGGCTAAAAGCATACATCGTAGCTATAATAAGTTGAGCAATGTAATTCTATATGCTCAAAACCCAACTCGGCAATGTTTAAGCTTTTAGAAAATTGACCTATAGGTCCTTTCGTGCCATGCCATGAATATAGTAAACAATACAATAACCTAATATCAAATATGAAACTTGGGTTCTACATCATAAACAATTTGATTATCTCAACTGCAGCTTTGTTTCTCAACTTTATAACATATTTTTTTCATATAGGGTTCATTTAGGTGAACACCCTAAAAGACCATTCAATTTCTAATTTTTCTAAACAAAAATATTCATTGATGAAACAGTCATACATGAGGAAACATTTCACTCAATTAATACACATTCAACAGAATCATGTATTTAATCAATCCCACATATCATTACAATTTCCAACACAACCGACTCCAAGTCAAGTAAACATAGGTCTACTTGCTCAAAAATAAAAATATCCACTTACTTAGGTTTGATAGTAGTGTAAAATCCTAAGTTTCATGATGTGATCCTTTCTCACCTATGAGACCTAATAAAATATACACAAACCCCAAGTCAACTATGAGTCGATACCAAACTCTTATAAGCTTTTGTGTTTCCCATGCTTATTTTGATTGTAACTTATTAATTTCTTATCCAATTTTAATAAACTTTATATCATCACAATTATTATTTTAAGTACTATTAAGATATCTTAAGAATCAAGATTAATCAATAGTTAAAAGTCCAAAAGTACCCTTTCATATTACCTATTCGACCTTATGTTATTATAACTTCGTAATCGACTTGAGTACACTTTAATTCTAAACTAGAAGTTCTAAAAATTATACTTTTCAACCATACTCAATATCAATTACATGTCATAGTAATCAATCTTACGTTATCTAGCAATCACTTTAATAGTATTATTCACTATTTTGCATATTAGGCTAATATATAGGTTTATACTAAAAAAATACATAATAAATAGTATATGAGCCCGATTAATTATATGAAAAATATTGGAAACTCATAAAAATATACACTTTAGATATTCACCATCATTTGTACTAAACTAGCTTATTGCCTATATTTCTAAAAATAGCTTTTTAGCTCAAAATTAGTAAAGATTAAGCAAATAAGTGAATTTAACCACATGATAAAAATCAAGTATTCCAAACATCATTATAAACTTCTAAAATTAGAATACATTTGTCATAAACTAATTGATTCAACAAAATAGCAAAATTGCCAGTTTTATCTAAGATAATTATAATAAATAATAAACTTGATTATTTTAAAAAATTCTTTTTAATGCAATTAAATATAGATATTAAGTATATTATGTACAAAAAATGTAGCTAGAAAGGACATTATTTAATATTTCTAAATTTAATGTAATTTTTGTCCAAAGAGAGCAATTCCTTAAGCAACCTATATTTTTACTAATTATTTAATTAAAATAAAATTACTACATTAATCTACACATAAAATAAACTTAGAAAACTAATTTTCATATTTAATTAACACCATTTAGTATTTTTATAAAATTAGAAAACATTAGGTCGAAATTATGGTTCACTTGAACTGTTACCTCTGGCTGTAACCAAACTACCCAACCTTATTGGAACAACTAGCTACACTAACTTCTCTTTAACCCCCTAAGTTACTCTAAATCAAGTTGCTTAGATCATAGTGAACTGCCCAAGATTAGAAATAATGCTACTTTTGCCTTGTTTTTCTTTTTTTTTTAATTTTTTTTTGTAAATTTTATTGAGCGGTTTTCTTCTATTTTCATATCTCCAAAATGTTATTTTTTATGTGTAGAGGTCCTATTTATAATTTGAAAATTGGTTAGATTTATTAAAAATTGAACATGTGGTATATACATATCATTTTTCTAGTTTTTCTAAGCTTGGGGTGTCAATTTCCTATTAAATTATTGATGAATCAAGTTTTCTACTGTTTCCCATGTTACCACATTATTGATAACTCATACATGCACTTTTTTAATTAGTTTTCCATGATTTTATATTAATTTTCCTTTTTTATAATTTATTACTATTATATGCATGTATTTAATACATATAATGCATATTCTATATTAATATACGTATATTACATATAATTCAACTTCATTTATTATTTTTGAAAGTTAAATAACTTAGTCTAATATCTCGCTATATCTTAAAACTCAAATTTTGTATTTTTGATAATTATTGACTTTATCAATAAATTGACAGTTTTCTTAAATTAATCCTTTTATATAGCTTCTTTTGAGAAATTAAATTTACGAGAATACTTTATCTAACTTTTCTAACTTTACTGTGAAATTTGAACTAAAACAAATAACATAGTCTGGCATCCTAAATTTAAAGACTCGGATCTTAAGGTTATCGTATAAACATGAAATCTTAAGGTATTACATTTGGCTTAGTACAACTTAAGGCCCTGATGTTAAGATTCCAGCAATGTCTAATTCTCAAAGAAATGATTTTACTTCCTTGTTTTATTGTTACCTAAGCTTTGTTTCTAGGACAGTATGCTAACCTTAAGGCTATGTAATTATCTTTTGAAAGACCTTTATTTTCATTTCCTTTAGGTTTATTTTTATGCTACCTAACATTTACATGAATAGATGTTAGCTTCTTTTGACAATTTTCGATTGTACTCATGAACTTCAAGATGCTCGTCGATTATGCTGGTTCATTATACAATTGGTTTGAAAGCCTTGCAAATTACTTATTTGAATGTGATCATACCTTAATGCTTTTAACTAATTAGCTACCTACCTTGGCAAGTCTAAGATCTTAAACCCATCACTAGTTAGTAGCATAGGGTCTCCAAACAACTAGTCATCCATTTACTAAGCTTAGAGCAATTAGGTCTATAATAGCTCATCACCTATATATCAAACTTAGAGCATTGTTCCCTTTGTTAGCTAAGGACTCATGGATACATAATAGCTTATCATTCTTAAAAGGATTTATAGTTACCATGCCCGTTGCCTTAACAAGGGTTTAAGGCTTTCAAGTCTCATCATCCTTTCTTAGGACATAAAGAGCTAAGAATATCCTTTTCTCGTCGCTTGTCAAATATAGGACTTAAGGATTTAGCGCTTTATAGTTTGCTCATTGCCCCTTGACAAGGCTTAGAGACTTTCAACATCTCCTTTTTTTTTTCTTTTAATATCGAGAAGATCAACTAAAGATCATGTTCTTATTTTCCATCATATTACACTTTAAATAACAAGCATTGTAACTAAGTAAAGCAGACATGAAATAGAATAATGTGGTATAATAAACAAGCACTTCAATATACGCAATATTAGAAATGAACTAGGTTGGTCTATTGGTCTTGAGCTTACAAAACATAGTTACATCACATAAGGAGACAAATAGATCACATCAATCAAAAAGAGAAAAGCATTCTATGTGGAATAGGTCCACCTATGTATAAACCATAAGTCATACAGAACATCATCATAGAAATAATAGAACACAAACAAACAGACATATCTTCTTTTATTCCCTAAGCATCCATCACTCAAAGTATGGTTTTGAGGTTGTCAACATTCCATGCCTTAGGGATTGGTTATCCATCAAGCCCCTCTAGCCTAAGGCATGTTTGTTCCTTACCACCTCTTTCACTTGATGGGATCCTCCTAAGCATAGGTGAGTTTCCTTTAGCATTCCCTTGCTCCTAATGCTTTAAGTTTCCTGGAGACCAAATCACTAGGTTAGAAGCAGTTGTACCTGACCTGTGTATCGTAGTGCTAAGCTTTTCATTGTTGATAAGCATTAAGATGAGCTTTGGCCAATACACATGCCTTACAGATTGTATCCAAATTAGCTTGGAGGCTAATATCATTATATCTAGGGTCATGTGCCTGAACTCTTAAACTCTTCATTTGTAATTCAATTGGAAATACTGCCTCGATCCAAAAGCTAATTGATATGGGGTACAACCTATCGAGGTCCTCTAAGTAGTCCTATAACCCTACAAAACATTAGGTAGTTCATTTGCCCATTTGTTGCCAGCTCGGTTTACCCTTTTCTTTAAACTTTGTAGAATCACTTTATTCACTTCTTTAACATGACCATTACTTTAGGGGTATGCAATTGACATGTAGCATAGTCTGATCTTTCAAGCTTCACAAAACTCCTTGAACTTATCATTATCAAATTGTAACCCATTGTCTATTATGATAGTGGAAGGTATTCCAAACCTACTTGAAATGGTACTAACCATAAATGCCTCAATGCTCTACTCCATTATGCTTGCTATAGCCTTGGCCTCAAACCATTTGGTGGACTACTATAATAATATATCACCTTTGCTTAGTTATCTTCGGAAGTGGACTGAGTATATCCAGTCCTCATTGGGCAAAAAGGCTAAGGTTTAGTGAGAGGGATCAAATATGAGCTCAAGGCTTGTTCAATTGGAGTATTTCTTTAACATTGATCACAAGCCTAAGCTAGAAGAAGAGCGTCTTTCCTCACCATAGGCTACCAACATCTTGATCTCAAAGCTTGAACCTATAAAGCTGCAACTCTAATATGATTACTGTATACGCTAGAGCTTAGATCAAGTAGTACTTGCTATACCCTACATAGCTAAAGGCATCTTAAGTAAGGTATACTCATGTCTCCCTTATATAGATTTCCATCAATCGGTGTAAAATTCACTACTTTATCTATCATGACCCAACAGTATCCTTGTCGTAGTAGGTTACCATGTACCATACAAAGGTCTACTATAAACCCCTTTGCTAATCGTAGGCCTTCATATGATATACAAGGCTCTTTCCATTATACATTACCATCAGGCCCATAGATAAGTAATATAGAACAATTTAACTAAGATTACTTCTATGGTATAAATTAACTAATCGTGTAGACTCATAAGACCTATACCAAAAGAATATTACAAACAAATGTAATTCATAAGGGAACTACATTAGAAATTTTAATCTATGTTATAAACAAAAATATAAAAGTAACTAGTTATCTACAAATTTATTACAAAATTTCCTGTTCACTCCCTAATAGCTCCAACCCATCCCTATACAAGACTTACCACGGCATGCCTTGGCTCAGATTAGTGAAGAGATTTTCCTATAACAAAAGAAATCTATTGGGGTGTAAGCTTAAGCTTAATGAGATAAATACCCTTGTCAGTACCACATGGTAGAAATTTATTAAATGCACAATCATATGAATGCATGAACAATCAGTATGCTGAACAATACATGCAGTAGCCTAGGAACTGCATATGACTTAAAGTTATGCCCCCTATAGTCGGGGTTTGGAGATAATTAACTGACTTAAGCCAAAATTCGAGTTCTAAACCTTAGGTTTTATTTCATTTGCACTATTGTGCTAAGCCAAAACAAAACTATATATATATTTATAAATGTATATACTTTCTTTACCGAGTAACAAATCATATTTTTAAAATCCTAAGTCTAGTAGTGTAGCAGCCACTGCAATGCACAAACACCTACCTTAAGTAGAAGCCATAAGATACGGCCCCTCACCAACGGTTGCCATCTCCCAATGCCTAGTAAGTCCATCAGCTTAGTACAAAGACTCAATAAAAATGATGACATAGTTAATGCCCAATCCTATAGGAAGCCCATCCTCCTATGAGTCTCTTCCTATCTTCTACGTGAAGCAGCACTCGATGTTATCCAAATGTAGTTATGGGGAATGCATGATTCATCTTATTTCTTAATCATATAGATCATTAATCCGATTTTTCAAGGTGATCAGGCAATTTCATTCCATACACTTGCAAGTATAAATTATCACAACAATTCCTATTATTATATAATTAACAAGCCATAGCATTCAGTTCACAACTTCATACACATGCATTTCCCATATCCTACAAGCATCCAAATTTATATATATAAGTTTATGTACATCTATTCTACAAGTAAAATCAAGTAAAGAGTCATCGAGAATTTGCTCACTGCACCATGTAGTCAATTAAAGTAGTCTAGGGGCAAGTCGTCTCCATACGCGATGTCCCCTGGTCATCGAAATCATAATACTATAAGGGATTGAAATAAACTTAGGAAACTAAGCTAAAATCCCTTAAGTTATACTCTCGACTAGTTTTCATATCTTTTCCCGGTTTTACTTAAAAGTTCAATCACATATAACTTTTTCTTTTTAAATTTGATTTTTATGATCTTATAATTAATCTTCATTGTTTTCAAGTGTATTTAACGTGGTGAGGTTAGATTTTTGAAATAAGGTATGCAAATCTGTCCATAGGTCAGAACAGTAGGAGTCCTTATGTTTTGGAGTGCTTTTGGGCTTTGTTTGGTTAATGGGCTTTTTAGTAAGTTGGGAAATCCTTTGGGATTGGTCTTAAGATTTCCTTCTAAGCTAAAAATATTCCTTAAGGTCAGATTTGCAACTTTGATTTATACTCCTAAGGCTATCAACTACTTCTTGGGCTCTTAAGTGAGCTTAAGTTGTCAAATGGGCTTGTTTTTTATCCAACTTAAATTTAACCACTTTGTTTAGCTTAGGGAGTGTCTTGTGGGTTTCTTGAGAGTCTTAAAACAACTCTTATTGACGTGTCAAGTTGCTGGTCAGAAATTTAAGGGTGGTTCGACTTGGTGTATGAGGCCCGTTTTGGAAGTTTTAAGCTTGGTTTTGAGTTTTAAGCTTAATATACTTATCATACTTGCCTTGGTTGATCTTTTTACTTTGTTTACTTACTTTTATCATATTTTTAAGTTCTTTTAAGGATGTTCCAGATCTGGTCGGTTTGAATATGTTTAGGTATTAGATCATAAACCTAGGTTACTTATATTCAAATCTTATCTTGACTTCTTTTCCATAAGAGGGTTATTTGACTCATACTTTTCATGAAAATAGTAGGGTTTACATTATCAATAAGCCACCGTACCTCTTTGGTATCTTGAGGCAAAGTCCCATTCTTCAGATATTCAATGATTGGATCCATCTAATAGTACTCTAGTTCCTTTTGTTGAATCTCTAAATGTTCTTATAGTTGCAACTCCATGCTCTTTTCAGGCAAATATTCGATGAAGACCCTTTCTTCCTAGTTAGGTAGGCCCTTAGAGGCTAACTTGGATAATTTGTCCTATCACATAATTTTCCACTCTTGGTATCTTCATCAATTACCAATTCTCAAAATTTAAACCATACTCCTTCACTAATTATAAATACTTGATCATGTTCTCATCCTTGGCCATACTCCTTCCTACAACTTGATTAACCACCAATTGAGAGTCAAAAAATACATTTAGGTACATTGCTCTAACCTTCTTAGCCAACTTCATCCTAGCCAATAATACCTCATACTTTGATTCATTGTTGCTAGTTGGGAAGCCAAATTTTAAAGCATAAGAGATCTGAGCCCTTATCAAACTTATTAAGATTAAACCTACTTCATTTCCTTCATTGGTTGATGAATCGTCAACGTATAATTTCTAGATTGATTTATCTACACTCAAGTTATAGCTCTTTGTTTTAGTAAATTCAACAATGAAGTTCGCTAAGATCTAAGTTTTGTATACTTACCTAAGTCTGTACTATATCTTAAGGGCACTAAGCTCCAAGGCATACTTTAACATGCAACTTAAGGCATCAAGCTTATGCAGAGCTCACTTTAGGGGTTGGTCGGTCAATACTACAACCTAATGAGCTTCAAAATATAGTTGAAGTTCCCTAGCAACATCTATAATTACTAAAACAAACTTTCCAACTTTGTATACCTCAACTTAAGCCTTTGTAAAACATGACTTACATAATAAATGGGCTTATGCACTTGTCCTTCTACCTACATAAGCATGGAAGAAAGGGACTAATCACTTACAGAAAAATATAGGTAAAACGTCTCTCTTTCTATAGGCTTTGACAAGATCAGAGGTTTTGTTAAAAATTCCTTTAAGTCTTTAAAAGCCTTCTTACAGTCCTTAGTTTATTGGAACTCAAATGGATTCCTTAAAACTTTGAAGAACTCTATACATTTTTCAACGTTATTTGAGACAAACCTATTCAACACTACCATTCAACCAGTTAGCTTTTGAACCTCCTTAATAGACTTTGGTGACTCTATGTTAAGTACGTCCTGAATCTTTTGGGTTGGCTTCAATCCTATGCTATGTCACCAAAAAGCCTAAAAACTTCCCTTAGGACATGTCGAACATACATTTTTATGGATTTAGCTTCATGCTGTATTTTTCAGGGTGTCAAAAGTTTCTTAGAGGTCAGCTAGGTGGTCGTTAGTTGTTTTGCTCTTTAAAATCATGTCATCCACATAAACCTCAATTTTTCTATGTATGTGAGGTTTGAACTTTGTAACTAATCTTTGATATGTGGCTCCTACATTCTTCAGTCTGAATGGCATCACCTTGTAGCAGTAAGTCCCAAAGTTTGTAATGAAGAAAGTGTGAACTTGATCAGAAAGGTGCATCTAGATCTAATTATACTTAGAAAAATGAATCTACGAAGCTTAATAAGGTATGCCCTAAGGTCAAGTTGATCATCTAATCTATTTGAAGCGAGGGAAAACAATCCTTTGGCACACTTCATTTAGATCAATAATATCAATACACATCCTCTACTTCCTGTTCACCTTCTTCATTAGCATAAAATTCACGAGCCACATGGGATAGGGCTTTTCTCAAAAAAAAAAAAAAAATCTAGCTTCAACATTTTCTGCACCTCCTCTTTAATTGCAACTTGTCTCTCTAAAGTGAAATGTCTTTTCTTTTACTATACGACCTTCATACTTGGATCAATATTTAGCTTCCGAGTAATAACTTCTTCTAGTATACCTAGCATGTTAAAAGAAGACTAAGGAAAAAAATCCCTATTAGCTTAGAGGAAACATACTATGCATCCCTTTAGGTTAGAGAGCGTGCAAGCCCCAACCTTAGTCACATGCTCAGGGTTTTCATTGGGATAAATTGTTAATGTTTCCTCAATAGGCTCTCCTCCTATCCTCATCTGATTGCTCAAATTTTTCTTTGTAGCACAAACTTGATCTCTTACCAAAGCCTTCAAGTATAGAACTTGGGACAGTTGCTAGTCTCCATAGCATGTTCCTATCCTAATAGAGGTTGGAAACTTCACCTTCTGATGGGTTGTTGACCCTACCATCCTAAACATGTTGATGGAAGATCAATCCATTATGTCATTATAAAGTGAAGGACAATCTACTATCACAAAATAGATCTCCTTTTCGACTACATTCTCGTCATCCTTGATCTATAAGGTTAGGATTATCATACCATATATTTTAACCATTTGGTTATTGAATCCATACATATCGTACTTGTACGGCTGCATCTTAACATTGTCAAGCTTACGATGCATCTGATCAAATGTGTGTTTGAAAATCATGTCAATAGAATTTCCTGCATTTACCATCACCTTTTTAACTTCAAAATCTATCGCTTGGGTCGCAATGACTAAGGCACTATTATGCGGGAACCGAACTCCTTGCTTATCCTTCTCTAAAAACATAATCATATCATCAACCTTTAGTGTCACATCTCAGCTTAGCATAGAATGCACCATCATAAAGGAATACTTGTTTATTTTCAACAAAAGTTCTATTTATAACAAAAAAGTACTACAACAAAGTTCAACTTTATATCTATTTATACAAAAGGGTACATCCTTCAAACATAACTATACCTAAAATATAGTACTTGTTTTTTTTTTTTCTCTCTTATTACATATTATAGACTCTTTTTGAGACTACGATTAAAATATAGCAAGGCTCCTTCAAAACAGCTAACTCTGTCCTATGTGCTCTTAAAAGTTTTTCCTCAATTGTTGGTGATAGGAATCAAACTACTTATTCTATAACCTAAGCCCAAGCACAAGGTCTTAAGGGACTAACAAAGTGAATTCTACTGTTCTAACAAACTCCTGCTGAGGTCGACCAGATTCTCAATGTCAACCAATTCCATATGCTAAGCTAAGTAACTTCTCATCTCTTTATAGTCTAGTGTCGACCTAAAATATGCTCTACTGACAGTCTAACCCCTCACACATTTATTCAACCATGATTATACTGACCTTTAGCTTAGCAACATTGGTGCCAAGAACCCTAGCACACATTTGCACCCACGTTCACTCGAAAGGACCCTTAGGTCTATTGGGCACCTCTACTCGGCAACCTCCATCTTGACTATATCATTTGTCTATTTCTACTAAAAGCATCTCTATAACCTATTACTACGTGTCCAGTCACACATGAAAGGATTCTATAACATTAATCATTGATTTCTTTGACTTTTCATTTGTACCCTTTATTATTTCTTGTACATTACTTCTTTTAGGCAATACCCTTTTTGTCTTTTCCATTTTAGGTAAAATGCCCTAACATTTTGTGTATAAATACCCTTGTAATTTATAGCCATAATCATCATACACCTGATATTGAATATAATCCCTTTTCATAAGTTAAGTGTGCTTACTTTCCTCTTCTTACTCTTATCTTAATCCTTAATCAAGGTTAAGTAGTGAGTAACATTACTGAGCTACTTGTGCATTATATCAAGTTAGCTTTGTGAGTTCACAAAGTTTCCTTGGTGTGTTATATCCTTGGACTCATTCACAATTTTGCTTGTTCATCTTGTTTACTTATTTCCCCATTTTCTCATTTTCATCACCCTTCATTTCAAGCTTTCTACAAGCTTGGACCCATCCCGATACTATCGCTCTTGTCAATTCTAGGCACATCGTATCATCTTGGTATCAAAGCAGAGGTTCATTTGGGTAAGTTGTGTTTGAGCTTTCTTATAAGTAGCGTTTGTTATGGTAATGTGCTGTAGTTACATAGAAGTTAGCTGTGAGTGTTTGAGTACGTAGAAGGTATGGTAGTTTACTATAGTTATATACTTCGTTTTACCCTATTTTGAACATATGAAAATTGAGTAAGTTTTAGTTAGGTTTATTTTTCTTTAGAGTAGTTGTTATGTTCGTAGATTAGTTGAACATTTGTGTGGAAGAGTGTATGTGTATTGTTTAACTTAGAGGAATCATATCTGTTGTTTCTCAGAAGTTGAGTTTGTTATTGAGTTTTGTTGAAGAGAATGATGGATCCAAGTATCAATACTGGTATTCGAGATGACAATATTGGTGTTATCTACCATGGATGACAACCCCAAAATACCCCTAGAAGTATAGATGAACGAATTGATGAGATGGCTAACCTAATAGTTGATCTAACCTGAATTGTTCATGCATTAGCCTTTCAACCTACTGAAGCCGTATAGAATACTCCCCAAGCTACTAAACCTACTAGAGTATAGATCTTAGCTTGATAAGCTCGAGATAGAAGAGTAGGTGGACGAGTACAAAGAAGGATTTACTTAGGTGATATGGATGATGAAGGAGAAGAAGAGTACAATGAGGAAGAGGAGTAAGCTCAAGCACCCTAAGCTACTGACCATGTAAAGCTTTAAACTCCAAGCTTCATTGGTTCTAGAAATGATAATGACTAACTAGACGGGGAAGAGAAGGTAAAGCATGTTTTTTATCATTACCAGTATAAGAAACATATTAAGATAAGGATTGTTGTTGTAGAGTTCTCAAGTTATGTGATGCATCTCTTAGGTTCAAACATATGAAGAGGCACCACAACAAAGCAGACTAAGAAAATAAAATGGGGGGTTTTAATAAATTCCAGGCAGCTACCCAGTAAATATGACACACCATTCGATCTTACTCGACCAACGATCCACTAAATATGATATACTAATCCAAACTAAAGAGTCACTAGCCACTACTCCTTACTAAAGGAAATAGATAAGAGTTGAATGATAACGAGAACACTAAGGTTGCTTAGAGTGAACAATTTCTCTATGGATTAGATGATCCCCTGCATACAAAAAAGTAGGAGTTTATATACCCATTCACTAAGGTTACTTTACATGTATGAAAAGACAAAAGGGTAGTCTACAACTAGGTTACATAAATAATACCAAAAGGGGTAAAAGGAGCAAAGAATATTCAGTGTGGAAGAGGAAAGAATTATGCTAGAATATTTTGTCAGAAGACATGTGTCGCTTGGTGGCTAGACATTAGGAATATGATACAAAGTAAGCGAAAGTAGGAAAACATTACAGTCAGGGGCAGACCTGATCTAGATCGGGTCGAGGACCCAACGGTTCTTTTGAAGAGGAGTCAACTTGATTCAGGGTTGGATGCTCGTGGTCTAATCAGGAGCTCGCCTCAGCTATTCTTAGGCTATCTTATAGGATAAAGCATCATTATTGAACAAGGGTAGATCTAACACAAATAAGGATCGGATAGTCAGGTCAGCAAGAGACCAGCTCGGGATAGGAGTCCCTGTTTTGGTTATGGCCTAAAGCTAGTATCCTCCGAACGAGTCTTTGGAGTCCTCTAGTTTAGCTATGCGTAATCGGTCTAAGGGGTTGATTCCTATCATCTGCTTAGGGGTCAGAAAGATTTGTCCTCAAATCAGGAGTGGTTTGTACTCTTTCTTTAGGGGTACTCGCAGGGTCTTCTTCTACTGGTTGTAGAGAGATCAGATTGGACACATTAAAGGTGAAAGAAACACCATAGTCATCAAGCGACTCGATTTAGTAAGCATTATAGTTGATTTTCTTCAGGACCTTAAACGGACCATCAGCTCAAGGAGATAACTTATTTTATCTCAAGTGTGGGTATCATTCTTAGCTGAGATGTATCCATACCAAGTCTCTTGGGTGGAAAGAAACAGTTCGACGATCTTAGCTACCAATTTCTTGCTACCTTTAATTAAACTTGGTGATCTTGCTAATTACAAACTGGTCTAGCTCATGCAATTCTTGAGCTCGGTTCACTCCAGATTGACTTTCTTTAGTAGCTATTGGGGTACCGATCATATATAGTGGAATGGTAGGGTTAAAGCCATAGACAACCTTAAATGAGGTCTTTGTAATAGTGCTATGGATAGTTCAGTTGTATGCAAACTCTACAACTGGTAGGTACAGATCCCAATCCCATAGGTTCTTTCCCACAACAGCTTTGAGCAAATTACCTAGCATCCTGTTTACTACTTCAATTTGGCCATCAATCTAAGGGTAGTTACTAGAGTTGAATATAAGTTTAGTTCCAATTCTTCTCCAAAGAGTCTTCCAAAAATAGCTTAAAAATTTTATGTCTCAATCTGAAACAATAGTCTTTAATGCTCTATGTAGTCAAACAATCTCCTGTAAAAACAAATCAGCAATATGTAGGGTATTGTTAGTCTGATGTTACGAAATGAAGTACGCCATCTTGTTAAAGCAATCTACTGCAACCAAAATAGAATCCTTCCCTCTAGATGTCCGAGGCAACCCAGAGACAAAGTCCATGCTAAGGTCGGAATAAGGTAAAGTGGGTGTTAGTAGTAGTATGTACTCTCCATGGGGTTCTCTCTTCCCCTTAGCATGCTTGCACCCTTCACAACTACTGACTATCTTATAGACATCATTGGCTAAACCAGGCCAATAAAAGTTTTCTTTCAACAAATTAGCTTTCTTGGTCTCCCCAAATTGACTAAATAATCCTTCTCTATGAGCTTCCCTAATCAATAGCTCACACATGGAGCAGTTTGGAATACATAGCTTGTGGTCCTTGAACAAATGGCCATCCTTAAGATAATACCCTCCAATTACTACCCCTTCTCGGCACTATTCAACAACAGGACCAAAGTAAGGATCAGTAGCATGCTACTTAGTGATGAGTGAGAATCTCAATAATTTTGTCAGCAAAGTGGTCAACAGAGTTTGCCGTCATGATAGCACATCGGCGACCACATTTGCACTTCCTTTCTTATGCCAAATTATGTACAAGAACCCTTCCATAAATTTCAACCACTTGGCCTATCCCTTTAAAAGTTTGTTTGACTCCCCAGATGCTTCAAGGATTCGTAGTCAGTGTAAATACCAAACTCTTGTAGTAACAGATAGTGTTGCTAAGTAGTGAGGGCTCGGAAAAGGGAGTACAACTCCTTTTCGTACACAGAATAGTTTAAGATAGGACCACTAAGTTTCTCTCAATGAAAGGTGACTGGTCATCACTCTTGCATCAGGACAATGCCAATTCCTACTCCTAATGCAACACATTCTAATTCAAAGGGCTTATCAAAATCTAGTAATGATAAGACAGGGGCCTAGATGAGTTTTTCCTTTGTCGTTCTAAAGCTCTCTTCAGCTCGGTCATTTCACCTAAATTCTTCACTCTTCTTTGTCAACTTAGTCAATAGGGTAGCAATTGTATTAAAGTCCTTAATAAATCACCTATAAAAGGAAGTTAGGCCATGAAAACTTTGGACCTTAGCAACGTTCTTCGATGTCGGCCATTCCAAAACAGCTTAGATTTTTTCATCGTCTGCATAGATTCCTTCCCTTGGCACTACAAACCCTAAGAAGGCTCTAATATTTATGATTGGATATTCTCATTTATTAATTCAAAAAAATCAACATTTATTAATATGGCTTAACTATAATAGCAAGCAACATTCTAGCAAGAAACATTTATTGATAGGATGTTCTCATTTACTATTATATGACTCAAACATGATGTGCTTTATCTTTATTTAATAACTGAATTTAGGCTTTTCAATTAATGAGTGCAAATTTTTTACGAGCTTGATATTAAATTACAAAGTAAATTATGATGCAAGAACTACAAATTGATATATAAAAGCATTTTAGAGATGTTATTAAAATGTTAGCTCTAAACAATTATGACTGTTCTATTTACTTATTTATTAGCAATTACATAGGCATTAAAAATTTTGCATTTATGGTGGTTTAAACCATAATCAAATTGAATATTATCATGCATATACCCACCCTTTCTGCATATATTCTATGGGGTCGACAAATAACTAATAAGGTAGTAAGGTTATAAAAAAGAAAAAATGACAAAACCCAAAGTTTCTTCCCTTGTATTTTTTCCTAGAATTCATGTACATAAGGAATCTTTTGTAATCTCTTTTCATGTAAATAGTCCTTTGTAATTTATGCTTTCCTTGTAATATTTTAGGAATGGCTAGCTCATCCAACGCTAAGGTCTTCACCAAGGAAATTCATATCCACAAACCCATAAACCCAAAGCCCATACTCAGCCAATGGTTTCAAATCTTCAACCCAAGAGAACAATAGTTCATTACTAATAAGATTAGACCCATACTCTCACTAGACAACGTGGATGTTTGATTCGCTTAAACTGTATATATATAAATAGAATTGTGAATACTCTAGCAAGTATATTGAGTCAAAATCAAGTAATACAGAGCAAGTAAGGTTGTCTATCCCTCGAGGACTATAATATTACTAAACCTATGATAGTTCTTATTAATATTTAAGAAATCAAAAATAAATTAACTAATCTAATAACTATATTAAAACTATTGAAAAGAATATAACTATAAAATTTCTAAAACTAAGCAATCAATTGAAAATTGTAGCAAAAACAGAATCCACCTTAGATTATGCAAATCAAATTGTTATCATGTTATATAGATTATTAGCTATATAGTCATTCAAGTAAAATTATTATATCTTAAAACTTAAATATTTAAACCCCTAATTAATCAGTCAACTCTTGTATCTCCAATTAACAGTGGACTTTAAATTACAATCAAATATCTCCTGATATTATAATTGTCTAATGTCCTAAAACAATTATTCCTAATGTTTTAATGAATAATCAATCACCAAACATCGTATTAATCTCTAGATTATTTGTAATTAATTTAATTAACGCTGCTTCTATATTAATTAATCAAATTGACCAAGAATTTCTAACAAAGCTTACATCAACTCTCGTATCGCTAGGGTTTCTAACAATTATAATCAATTAAATAACTATAATTATAGAAATTACAACCATGAATCATCCTTATATCTATTAATCCTATAATATGAACACAATCACCATCTTAACTATCTAGGGTTTCATCGATACCTACAAATAAATTTAGCCAACCATGGAATTTGAAGCAAAAGCGCAACTTCTAATTGAAATTGCAAGGAAATTCATAATTGAAAGCATGAATAATTAACAGAATTGCATAAATATAATTAAAATCGATGACACCAATTCTATAATTGGAAAAGATAAACTTCAATTGCAGCTCCAAAACTTGGTCTCCAAAGCAAAATCTTCTTAATGATCTAAGCGATTCTACAAAAGAATTCTTCAAGAACTATCTAATGACTGTTCTACGACTATCTAAGTCTAAGGAAAGTGTGTATCTTTAAGAAAAAAAAAAACAAAAAGTCTCTTAAACACTGAAACATAAGGCTATTTATAAGAAAAGCTAGGGTTGACTCGCGTAAGGCTTCTTTTTAGTGAAGGCCAACTGATAAGTCGGTGGTGTAAGCTTCAAGGCTAGCAGCATAAACTTCAAGGCCGACGGCATTTTGGCCAATTGTGTTGAATTCCAAATTGCAACATGTTGATTCGGACTTCGGTCATTTGTGTAAAACTCTTCTAAATCGTTCATATTTCCACTTTGAATCCTCCAATTCCTAAAATGTCTAAATGAAAATAATTAAGTACCATTTCTTAATGATTTCTATAAAATCAATAATAATTCTATCTAATTTGCACATTTAAAACATGAAAAATATACCTTTATTAATGTTAACATCATGCTGGTAAGGGCCTTAGTCTATTTCTAGGAGCCTAAGGAAGTGGCATTTCGATTTGGGACATACCTGATTACTCCAACTTTGGAAGAATATACGCAATTACTCCAAGCTCCTCCATTGGATAAAATATACATTCTAGAGCTCAGCTTTAGTCCAACTTACTTCTTTTCAAAATTCTTGCAAATCCGTAAGATTAAGATAAATGAGGCCCTAAATGATTGCAACAAACACACTATCAAGAAATGGGATCTAATCCATTGGTTTTAGAATGAACCCAACTCCAACAAATGGGCTCTATTTCTTGGAAATTGGAGGGAGAATCAAATTAAGGCCTATGTGTTAGCAATATTTGCCACTGTCTTATTTCCAAGTGAATCTTTTCTTATACACTTCAGGGTGGTAGAATTAGTGGCTTAGTTCTAGGAAGGGAAGTTTTATATTCTTATCCTACTTGCTGAATAGATAAGGAACCTTAATTTCCTTAAGGGAAAAGGCTATAGAGATCTCAGGTCAAGCATAGCACTGTTAATAGTGTAGTTCATCAATCACATCAAATGCTTTGGGTTAGACTTGATAAGGGGTGCTTTCGCTAATAAGATTGATCTTATTGAATCTTTCATTGATAAGATCAAATTACCAAAAGATATCTCTACCCTTCTCTAGATAGAAATTCTATGAGATTTCTTAGTTGAAAACATACTGTGGACTGCTAGATAGAGCAATTATGTTAAAGTCATACTGGTTTGTAAAGGTTATCATACTGTACCATTGATCGGAATGAGTTAGTGTATAGGCTACTATCCAAACAACATGGTAAGGTAGTTTAGAGGGAACCAGGACATAGTTCATAAGCCTTTATTGGAGCCATTCACCCTTAACCTCAAAGATCCTCACTCTACAAAAAGGGTATCTAAGCTTCATAAGATCAAAGCTTGGTAGGATGCCAGGACCATAAGCCCTAACATTGATTTGAGTGAATTCATAGGAGAAGTGGATAAGCATCAAGTCACCAAAGAGTACTTATATGATCAACTTCACAAGGCCAATGCAATGTGATATTAGGCAGATAGGACATAGAAGAAAAAGACAGATAGGAAAACCTATTTCAAGAGTTTAGGTAAAGGTCACATGCCTTAGAACACCAGCTAAAGATGGCCCAAAAGAAGATTCAAGAGTTCAAGGAAGCAACTAAGCATGATCAAAAGAAGGAGAAGAAAATGTCATCCTGCCCATAGAAGAAAAGAAAATTAATATAGATGAATTTATATCTTCTCCTTTCTCTTCTATAATAAAACTCTAGGAAATTCAAACATAATAAATAACTTACCGTTCTATTAATTGTTCATCGATTCATTTGCATTCTTTTAAAAACTAAAATATTCGTATGCTAACTCGTTGGGAAGTGGTTTAAAACAAGTAGTCAAGATAACTCCCAAACGTCAAACTTTCTAGGGAAGCTCTATCAAAACCTATTCTCAAACCAGAATGACTGACCAAGGAAACGACAACACCAACAATGGCAATGTCAACCCCGAGGTTATTGATCCCACTAAGCTGAGGTTCTAATCTTTGGAGTGAACTATAAAGAAGATTGCAAACCAATTAAGCTTTCTTGTTAACAGCATTGCCTTACTCAAGTCTATGACTCCATCAAATGAAGAAAGTTCTAAAGCTCGATATGGAAAGAATGCTAAAGCCCCACCCCTTAAAGAGGAAGAAGCCTACCCCAAGGTCAATCAAGGCTTCGAATCCTTTGAAACAGAAGGGGTATTTCCAAAGGCCAAACCAACTTTCAAGCCAAACACTTGCTCATTTCCAATTAATCTAAAGCCTAAAGCTGATCAGGATAGACTGAAAAAGCTTGAGAAATGACTGACCAACAAATCACCGAAAAAATGAAAATGCTTGAAGGGTATGATGGATTTAAGCAAGCTAGTATAATAAACTTCTCTACCTATAACTATGGAGGTTTTCTAGAAAAATTCAAAGTGCCTAACTTCAAAAAGTATTATGGGACTGGATGCCCTAAACTATATACCCAGCTTTATGTGCGTAAGATGGGAAAGTATGTGCAATTTGATCGGCTCATGGTCCAGACTCTTCAGGATAGCCTAACCGTCCCTACTTTGACTTGGTATGCCTAATTAGATCTAAATCAGGTGAACACATGGGAAAAACTAGCTATGGCATTTTATGAGCTGTATAAATTTAATGTTGAAGTGGCACCAACCATTATGGACTTGGTCGCCCTACAAAAAAAGCATAATAAGTCCTTCAAGGAGTATGCCTAAAGGTGGAGATCCTTTGCTGTACGAGTATCCAACCCTATGATTGAGAAGGAGCTGACTTCAACTTTTATTAATACTCTTGAAAGACCTTACTTTTCTCAATTGATTAGGTAAGCCTCCTCCAATTTCACAGAAGTAGTAGCCATGGGTTGTTGGATTGAAAGTGCTGTCGCTTTTGGTAAGTTACAAGAGACATTAGATAGAAAGCCGCCTTCTATAAAGCCTACTACAAGCAAAACCAAAGAAGCAACTATCGGTATGGTGAATTTAAGCACCAGGCCCAATACTCGAGTCTCCTTCAGAGCAAATCCTCCACTAATACAGCAACAATTCCAAAGTTAGCCATAAGTCAATAGGGTTCCAAGACAATTCACCAAGACACTAGTGCCCTTCACCTAAGTCCTTGAAAAATTGAGAAAAGATAATTTGATCCATTCTGAGCCTCCCAATGAAAGATATAGACCAAAATTTTTTTATCTTAATTCCAAATGTCAATGTCATTTAGGGCAAATAAGCCATTCAATCAACTTATGCTAGAGATTAAGAAATAAAATTCAAGACTTAATCGATAGAGGCATAGTTCAATTGGACTTTGTAGAGACTCTAATTCCAAACATCAATAATAACTCCTTACCTAACCATGGGCCCATCATCAATATGATATTTGATAATTCAGATCCAGCCATCAACATGATTGGTTCCAATCAAGAGCCTTAAGTCTATAGATTCTACAAGCAAGAGGAGAAACAAGTTCCACAAATTAAAGTATACCTTCCATGTGCCTTTAGCCCTTAAAAGTTATAAAACTTCCCCTCTCAACTACCAAACAGTAAATTAGGGCCAATTGAGCTCACTTATAAGAGGAATTACCCACTCTGGTAGAATCTATGATCTAAGGGAAGACCTGAAAAAGAAAAACGTACTAGAAAGACTAAACTGTGAACCAATTGAACATGAAGAAGGATTGTTTGCCTTCACTAAGATAATCAAGTTTAGCGAGTAGAAAGTAATGGATTGGCTCACTAAGACTTTAGCACAAATATCCTTCATGAGTTTATTAATGGCGTCAAAACCACATTTGGAAGCTTTGTTCAGAACATTGAAGGAAGTCAAGGTCCCTTATGAAATACCCCTTGAAAGAATAGGGTCTGTTACCAACTTTGTCCTCACTATGGATTAGATTTCTTTCTCTATCAAGGAACTAAGCGAAGAAGGCCATTAATACACTAAACTCCTCTTCATAATAGTAAGAGTGACCAACATTATCACAGTAAGAGTCCTCATCGACAACGACTCATCATTAAATATCTACCCTATTGCCACCCTGGATCTATTGGGCATCAATGCAACTACAATTAAACTAAGCTCAACAACAGTTGAAACTTTTGATGGATCTAGGAGAGAAATTATAGGGGAGATTAACTTACCAGTTGATATCGGCCTACAAATGTTCAACATTTGATTCTAAGTTTTGAATCTGTTTTTAGGAAGACCTTAGATACATTTAGTAGGGGTCATACCTTTGAGTGTTCATCAGAAGGTTAAGTTCATCTCCAATGGCTAGGTCATAACGATTCTAGATGACCAAGATTACGAAATATATAAAGAAATGGCCATATCCTATATTAGTACTAAGGAGCAAGAAGACTTCAGGCTCCAAATGTTCGAAGAGGTGTGCATGATTACTAATTAAGAGAAGTATGAGAGGCTGAAATTCAAAGAAGGTCAGTTTGGAACCTATGGGCTAGGTTACATCCCAACTTTAATGGATGAGTTGCAAAATATGTAAGCAAAGGGCAAAAGAAGTGAAAGATTGTATCATGCCCTGATGACCTTCCCACTATTGTCAAAAACTCAAAGCCTACCAAAGATGATACCTCTAGTAGAAATAAAGGGGTTAGCCCATCTAATAAGTCCTAGCACTTGAATAATTGATTCTCCATCCCTATGAATAGTGATAAGTCTTCCCTAGGGTAGAGGATGAATCACAGTTTAGTATTTTATAGAGTTTTGCAATAAATTACCTTTGTTCTATAAATAATTATACTTGAAAGAAGATTCCTTTAAATAAAAATCAGTCTCTTTTCTCTTCATTCCTTACTTATACTCTTTCTTTTACATACCTTTCTTTTTCCTAAATCTAATGCTTCAAATACAAGCCATGAATACCTAACACAGATAGGTGATGAAAATATTGATATCACCTCCTGGCCTACTGGGTTAATTGTTGGGAGTGATGTCAATGACCATAATAACGTGCAAGAAAGTTGGCAAAAACATGAAATGAGTATAATTTCCATTGATGAGCCAATTGAAATAATTAATGCCGAGATCAATGACAACCTTAAGGTATTAAAGATTGGGGGAAATTTGAAAGAAAACCAAAAAACAGAAATGACTACATTATTATCTGAATACCAAAATGTATTTTCATGGTCTTATGAAGACATGCCTAGATTAGATCCATTGATTGTAGTCCATCGTTTACCCATACGAGAGGATATCAAACCTAAGAAATAGAAGTTAAGAAGGTTCCAACCAAATGTTCTGTTAAAGATCAAAGAAGAAGTTAGAAAATTACTAAAGGTTGATTTATTGAGTTATCTGATTATCCTAAGTAGGTAGTTAACATCGTGCCTGTAATAAAGAAGAATGGAAAAGTCAGAGTGAGCGCAGACTTCCGAGACCTTAATCAAGTAACCCTTAAAGATAATTTTCCCTTGCCCCATATTGATGTCTTGGTCAATAACACAACCGGAAACCATCTTTTCTCTTTCATGGATGGATTCTCTAAATATAGTCAAATTCAAATGTCTGAAGAAGATAGAGCTAAGACAACATTTATCATAACTTGGGGCACATTTAGCTACAAAGTAATGCCTTTCTGACTAAAAAATGCCGAGACAACTTATCAAAGGGCCATGGTAGCAATCTTTCATGACATGATGCACAAAGAAGTTGAAGTATATGTTGATGATATAATTGAAAAGTGCAAGGAAAAAGAAAATCATGTGGATAATCTGAGGAGATTGTTTGATAGGTTAAGAAAATTCCAGTTGAAGCTAAACCTAGAGAAGTGTACCTTTGGAGTGAATTCAGGGAAATTATTAGGTTTTATAATCAACCAAAGGGGCATCGAAGTGGACCCTAATAAAGTCAAAGCAATAGTTGACTTGCCCCTACCACGTACACTCAAAGAAATCAGAGGCTTGTTAGGCCACTTAAACTATATAGCCCGATTCATATCTCAACTCACGAACAATTGCCATCCCTTGTTTAAGTTGTTGAAAAAGAATACTAAGATCAATTGAGATAAAGAGTACGACCAGGCCTTTACAACGATCAAGGAATACCTCATGAACCCTCCAATTTTGGTAGCTCTAAAACTTGGGAAGCCTTTAATTCTATATATGACAATATTACTGGAATCCATGGGCTGCATGCTCGGCTAGAAGGATGTAGAAGGAAAAGAACGAGTTATATACTACTTGAGCAAGAAATTCATTAAAGGGGAATAGAAATATTCAAAAATTGAAAGAACCTGCTGTGCTTTGGTTTAGGTAATGCATCGCCTTAGACAATACATGCTCTACTACCAAGTTAAATTGCTAACTCGGAACAATCTCCTGAAGTATTTAGTAGACAAACTAGCCTTAATCTCAAAGTGGCAAATGTTGCTATCAAAGTTCGACATTACGTACATGAACCGAAATTCAATCAAGGGGCAAGCTCTAGCAAATCAATTAGGAAAAAATCCCTCTAATAGCACTCCCTAAGAGGTACAAGTCAATTTCCTCGACGAAGATATCTTAGCAGTTGAGGGAAACTCCGATAAAAGAGAAGATGACGAGCCACCGAAATGGAAAATGTTCTTTGATGGTGTAGTCAATGTGTCTGGGTATGGAATTGGGGCAATACTAATATCCCTTAAAGGTACTTAATACCCTATGGCTATAAGGCTCATTTTTCCATACACTAATAATATCATTGAGTATGAAGCATGCATCATGGTACTCAAGATGGCTCTAGATAAAGACATTCGAGAATTAGAAGTGTATGGGGACTCTTCACTCATTATTGGCCAAGCTCGAGGAGAGTACAAGACCAAAGATTCTAAACCGGTACCTTATCACCGACATTTGATTGAATTGATAGGGAAATTCAAAGAAATCACTTTCAATCACGTACCGAGAACTCAAAATCAATTTGCTAATCCCTTTGCCACTTAAGCATCTATGATCTAGATATCCGGTAGAGTCGAGATTTAGCCCCTTACTATTGAAATTGAAGACAAGCGTACCTTCTACCTAGCAATTGAAGGTATGAACAACCAAACGCCATAGTACCATAATGTTAAGACATTCCTACAATAAGGCACATACCTTAAAGAAGTCGAGAAAAAGGACAAAAAGATGATTAGGAGATTGGCCACTCAATTCTTAATAAGCAAGTCCACCTTATACTGATGCTCTTTTGATAGTACACTTTAAAGGTATGTGGACGACAAGGAGGCTAAGAAATTAATGAAAGAAGTACATGAAGGAGTATGTAGCCCTCACATGAATGGTTACATGCTGGCTAAGAAAATTATGAAGCTACGGTACTATTGGTCAACAATGGAAAGTGATTGCATTAAACACATCAAGCATTATCACTATGCCAAGTTTATGCAAATAAGATAAACGCCTCGCCTCAAGAACTACATACACTTTCAACAATGTGGCCTTTTTCAATGTAGGGCATAAATATCATCGACTCGATCACTCCAAAAGCATCTAATGGGCATCACTTCATACTAATCGCCATCGACTACTTTAGCAAATGGGTTGAGGCCTCATCTTACTCGAGTGTTACTAAAGGGGTTGTAGTTAAGTTCATCAAGAGAGGCATCTTAGCTCGATGTGGGACTTCGGAAATGATCATCATTGACAATGGCACTAATCTCAATAAGAAGCTTATGTCAAAATTGTGCCAACAATTCCAGATCATTTACAACAAAAGGGTATGACCCTGGAACTTCAAAGAAGGAGATATGGTGTTGAGAAAAGCTCTCCCCAACACATAAGACTCTAGAGGGAAGTTTGCTCTCAATTATGGAGGCCCTTATGTCATGAAACGAGTATTACTAGGAGGGGTTTTGATTTTGTCCCAAATGGATGGTTTAAATTTAAAAGATCCTATAAATGCTAACGCTATAAAATTGTACTATCCATGAGAAGCTAGTGGAAATTTTTACTTGAAACATGAAAATGCCAGCCATTTTGAATGTCGTTGTGGTTTAGTTGTCATTATCTGCAAGCAAAGTTGGTATCCTTGGCTGTTGTCAACATTAGAATAATTACCCTCTCCATTAAAAGGTCCAATTCCCTTTATTCGAACCTATATACTAAAAACACGAGAGAAGTTAAGGAGTAAGATCTAGGACATTGATAATTGACAAAACTCTTTAACGTGCTTTATTATGGATTAATTCCCCCCTCAACGGGGAGCTTTATTGTCTATTTTTGAAGGAAATGCGAAATCTAAATATGTAATCACCCCACAGCAGATGTTAAGGGCTTTAGTTTGTAAAAGTTCCAAAAAGTACAAAAACAGTAGGTAGCATTCTGCATCGACTTAATTTCCATGATTTCTCTAAAAGAGCTAACACAGTCTCAAACATTTTACATCAAAATCATTCAAGTTAACAACAAAGGATCAAAGCATGAGCCAATCAATTTTGATGTGGCATTTCAAAAAGGTTTGATAGTTTGGGCGCTATCAACAAAGACCAGGTAAGTACTTCCACATAATGTTAGCATACCGTTTTTTGAATCTTACACTTGTATTTAGACCAGTTTTTACCCCCAACAATTTGCATTTAGTGTTTAGCCAACATTTAAAGGCATGATCTTAACTCAATCTCTTTTCTATGTTCTTTTAGCAAGGCCATAAGGCATTTTTATTCACCAAATTCTCTCAAGTGAGCCCATAAGGCACTTCCCTTCTCCGAGTTTCTCTTAGCAAGCCTGTAAGGCACTTCCCTTCATCAATTCCTTTTGGCAAGCCCGTAAGGCATAACATTATGTCTAAGTTTAGGGTTGCTAGTCCTTGAGAGATGCTCCTACCTAGGTTAGTAAGCCTAGTGAGGCATGACTAAGTTTTAGATCGATTCCAGTTTAAGGTTGCTAGTCCCTGAGAGACACTCCTACTTAGGTTAGTGAGCCTAGTGAGGCACGACTAAGTTTTAGATCGATCTTAGTTTAGGGTTGTTAGTCCCTAAGAGACGCTCTCACTTAGGTTAGTGAGCCTAGTGAGCCACAACCAGGTTTTAGATCGATCCCAGTTTAAGGTTGCTAGTCATTGAGAGACATTCTCCCCTTAGATCAGTGAGCCTAGTGAGGTACAACCAGGTTTTAGATCAATCTCAATTTAGGGTTACTAGTCCCCAAGAGACGCTCCCACCTAGATTAGTGAGCCTAATGAGGCACAACTAGGTTCTTTAGATCAATCTTAGCTTAGGGTTATTAGTCTCCGAGAAATGCTCTCACTTAGATTAGTGAAGATAGTGAAGGACGACCAAGTTATTTAGATCCATCCCAATTTAAGGTTATTAGTCTCTGAGAGACGCTCCCACCTAGATTAGTGAGCCTAGTGAGGTATGATCAAGTTTTAGATCAATCCCAGTTTAAGGTTACTAGTCCCCAAGAGACTCTCTCACTTATGTCAATGAGCCTAGTGAGGCATGACTAGGTTTTAGATCGATCCCAGTTTAGGGTTGCTAGTCCCTGAGAGATGCTCTTACTTAGGTTAGTAAACGTGATGAGGCATGACTAAGTTTTAGATCGATTCCAGTTTAAAGTTGCTAATCCCTAAGAGATACTTCCGCCTAGGTTAGTGAGCCTAGTGAGGTACGACCAAATTTTAGATCAATCCCAATTTAGGGTTACTAATCCTCGAGAGACACTCTCGCCTAAGTTAGTGAGCCTAGTGAGGCACAACCAGGTTTTAGATCCATCACAATTTAGGGTTGCTAGTCCCTGAAAGACACTCCCACCTAGGTTAGTGAGCCTAGTAAGGCACGACTAGGTTCTTTAGATCGATCCCAACTTAAGGTTACTAATCCTCAAGAGATGCTCTTGCCTAGGTTAGTAAGCCTAATGAGGTACAACTGGGTTATTTAGATCTATCCTAGCTTAAGGTTACTAGTCTTCGAGAGATGCTCTCACCTTAGTTAATGAGCCTAGTAAAGTACGACTAAGTTTTAGATCAATCCCATCATACGGTTGCTAGTACCTAAGAAACGCTCTCACCTAAATTAGTGAGCCTAATGAGGCACGACTAGGTCCTTTAGATTGTTCCCATCATAGGGTTGCTAGTCCTTAAGAGATGCTCTCGCCTAGGTTAATAAGCCTAGTGAGGCATAACCAAGTTTTCTAATTCAACTCTAGAGTAGGATTGTTTATCCCATAAGGATACCCCTACCTAGGTTAGTGAGCCTAAAGAGGTATGACTAAGTTTCATTTCTTCACCAAAATCCTTAGTAGATCGAGTTTAGGATAGCTACATAGTTGTTTTAAAGTCATCCCAAGGGCAAAAATAGTATCTTTTTGTCTTTGCAGCAAAGTTTTGTTTAAACTTCACCACAAAGAAGGGTTGCTGTAAACACCCAATTTTTGTTCTCTTTATTTTATTTTAGTACCTCAATAGGTCCTAAATTAGGAAAAACACAGAAATATAGGAAATTAAAGAAAAAATAAAAAATAAGAAATTTAGAAAATATAAAAATAAGAAAAAAGCACAAAAAATAAGGAATTTAGAAAAATATAGAAAAAATAGGAAATCTAAAAAGAAATCTAGAAAGAAATCCAAAAATAAGAAGTTTGGAAAAAGTTAGAAAATTAAAAAAAGTGCAAAAAATAGAAAAATTGAATAAATATATAATTTAGAAAATAACAATTTAAGAGAATAGATTTTTAAATTTTAAAATAAGTTTGCAAGTCGGGCCGTTGGGCCTAAGCATAGATTTGAATTTAACCTAGGTTGACCTGATCTTAATTACACATATGGATAAGACATAAGTTAACAACCTAACGGATAAGCGCTTGGACTTAGCATTTAGTCTAGACATGAGGTTAAGGGTTCGAATCTTAGTGAAAGCATGTACAAACCTTTTTAATTTTTTATCACATTAGGGATTGCCATGTATTAGGATCTGATTGCGCCATGTGTCTTAACACGTGACATCATTGAATTGGACGACATTTTTCTCGACTTTCCATCACTTTCCCTAGATTTCACACTATTTCTTGCAAGAACTTCACCTAGTGTCCTTACTTCCAACTGATTTTTGACTCATTTTTCTTCGTGAATCACAAAGATGACATGGAACATTGTGAATTAGCACCAATAATGCATCTAAATTCATACATTCACATAGTCAAATTGAGCTCTAAAAATTGGAAAAAACTAAAATTTCGACCATTCGTATTTAACTTTGATTCAAGCTTTCCATGTTTCTAGGTTAAGTTCGTATATAAATAGGGGCTCAAGGACATCAACAAGTACACCCAAAACACTTACGAGCTACATAATCAACCTATAATCCCTCCCTCTCTCATTCAAATCACTTTTTCTCTCTACCAAGCTCTCTCTCTCTTCAAGTCCTTCTCTCCCGGGCTCGCCACTATGATCAAACACCCTAGAAACACTTCCCACACCACCAACTTTCACCCACAAACAGCCTTGACCACCACTATGCCCTCTAGCACCACCCCTCAAACACCACTGCCAACCACCATTTTATACTACCCTCCAAACCACTCCTAAACGCATAGGCACTCTCTCTACCCCCCTATCCCTAATTCATAACACATGAAACACTCTTCACCCACTCATTTCGATGACTAAATCAAGTTGAACGACCCCATTGCATTGCAATTGAAGAAGGAAGCCATGACCCAACCTGAGTTTGACCTTCAATCCGACCCGCGACCCGAGATTCGACTTGAACCGTACCCTCACCCATGTGCCTATCCTTAGTCGGGCTTTTACTTGTATTTTATTTGATTTCTTGTTCATTTTGTGACTTTTTTTATTTTTATTTTTATTTTATTATTATTATTTTTTATATGTAAATGTAATCAAATCAAATAAAAAAGGAAAAAGAATATAAAAAAAGAGGAAAAAAATAGTTTATTTGTTTGTTTATTTTTAGTATAGTGGAAATAAATAAAAAAATATATAAGAAAAAGTAAAAAAATAATTAATTAGGTTAGTGAATAAAAATTTGTCCTATCACTTAGAAAAGCATTTTTTTTAAACAAAAAAATAAATTTAACCTTCACCAAATTAGAGCATGTTGAGAATTTTTCAAAAAGATAAAAATTCCTATTTATTACCTTTTTAAAAAAAAAAAACAAATTGAACCTAAAGCGTAAACTTGACATGTTTTCAAAATTAAAATCAACTCAACCCGCTATATTTTTAGTAAAAGAACTACATATGTCTATTTTCGAATAGCAGATATATAAGCACCTACAGGACAATAGTAAAAATAAAAAACCTAATTTCCTTTTTTTTTTAGTTTAGATTATTTCATTTAGCCAATTAGAGTAATGAATAAATTAAGTTCTATTTCATGAAATCAAAAGGTGATTTTTAAGATTAAGGTTAAAATTGAAAAGTTAATAATACCCGTAAGGATTTAAAAAACTTAACCCTTGGATCCAAATCTCTTCTTTTAAAACTATTTTCAAAATTGGTTTTTATTGAAAAACCAGTGGCTAAGTTATAATCAATCCACCCAATTGGTTATAACTTAACTCTTTTTCTTGGTTATGGTCAAGAGGTGGCTCTAAAGTGGTTTTCAAAATACAAAAAGAATCGGTTTTCTTTAAACCCTAATCGAAGGTCAGTCTTAAATAAGTAAGGGTTTAATATTAGTTGGTTTAAAGGGAACCTAATTTATAAAAGAACTCAGGAGGGAAAAAACTAGGCTCAATAACATCGAGTCCCTCGAGGGCTAAATAATGTCAAAGTTCAAATCCTACCATTCAGTAGAAGTGGAGATGTAGATGTCACGAACTAAAGATGGCCTAGTCGTAGCAAACGTCGTATACTATATGAAGAACCCTTGATTGGTTACCCTTCCAATCATAAACTCTTCATACAATATACAAGGCTTTACAACTACTAGTTTCCCAAGAATATACAGATTCACATGATATCATCACACAAACATATTTATATAAAGTTTGAACTACCAAGCTTACAATACACAATAATTTAGTATATCTAAGTCTATAATACTAGTAAAACATAAGTACATAAGTAAGAATCTACATAAACTGTTCTCTCTCAATACACAAGATAGCTCGCTCTTGCCTAAGTCTCCAAGCTAACTTGTGGCATCCCCCGGCCAGCCTCTACGAACAAGTTGTCTTACAGTAAAAGTCTAAGGGGGTGTAAGCTTAAGCTTAGTGAGCAAAACCTTCAGCCACACCACAAGCAAGTTATAAATACATTATATTTATGCATATGAATGAATGATCAAACATAATGCCAAACAATACGTATAGTTAACTAGTCCATATACGTAACTCAGATTTAATGCACTCCGAAGTTAGGTTTAGAGTATACACAGCACCAATCAGATCCGAGTATTATACTATAACTTACTTTACTACGGAACTCCACATTCCGTACTTAAATCAAATAATTATTTTATTTTCATAAAAACTAAGTTCTAGCATAATCGTAAGTGGGCCCCTACAGTCCACACTTATCCCTAAACGAAGGCCTCTAGACTCGACCCTTATCCAAGCAGATGGCGCCTCCAATGCTTAGTATTCCCATAGGCCAGGGTAAGGTCATTTTGTACAAGTGCACCGTACAGAACCAATAAATTAATAATAACAATCCCCGAATGGCCTCTCTTTACCTCCGTATGATGTGACTGCTGGAATTGTGTCTATGCAATGCATGTTAATGCATGTATCAATTTCTTTTTATAAGCCGAGTATAATTAAGTTCAAATTATGTTATAACCATCCAATAATACACACAATCATTTTCTATACTATCATGCAACAAACATCGCATTATCTGTACTTAAGGTAAGTTCACAACTCAACACATAACAACATACACAAGCATTTCCCTAAACCTCACACAGTAGTCAATTAACAATAATAATTAAGTCCACTATCTACAATCACAAATAAACATAGAATCATAGGGCAAATACTCACTTGGCCATGGCGACTCGCCCTAATCATAGTAATCGATCGGGAGATCCTCGCTCACCTCAGAATCACCTGATCATTACGATATAATAACGCTAGTAAGTAATTAAATTAACTAGTAATTCGAAATATCTATTTGTCTAATTCTACTTAAATTATTATTAACTTTTATCCGGTTAAACTTTACTATTAATCGTATGTAACTTTTTCATTTTATTTCTGATATTTATAAATTTATAGTCGTTTTTCATCGTTTTTGGACGTACGTTCACACGGTGATGTCCATTTTGGATGTTAAGACCCGTGTTTTATGATATAGACTAAATTTATAGAAATTTTAACTATGGAACTTAATTAATTTTATTACTCATATTTATATCCTTTGTTTATACTTAATGATTTAGTTAACCCTTAAATTCTTATACTTAGAGAATTTTACTTTGCTATTGCTAATTCATGTACTTAATTTAGTGTAATCCAATTTAGGAAGTATAATAGGGTTTACTAATTTAGGTACCTAATTATTATACACTCTTCTTATTTTCTTATTTTATAAACCTATGCTTATGTCATCACTTACATCATCATTCACTTATGTTATCACTTGCTTATGTCATCGTTTGATTACCTCATTGCTTACTTCATCATTTGATTACATATGCCTCACCTTATGCTTATGTCATGTCTAAAAAGCTTATGTACACTTCACTTAACCTCTTATGTACATATACCTTTACTATACTTATATATATACTAGTATACTTATACATATACTTATACTTATATCGTATTTATACTTGTATACATACTCATATACCTATACGATCATATACATATTTTTGTACAAATTTCGTATGCCTAATTTTCCTCTTAAGAGAATCTTCCTAATTTCATTCTTTTGTGTTTTTAAGTGTGTATTTAGTATAGTATAGTTATGTATAGTTAGGATTTGTCTTAATTTAGGTTATGTACATGGTAAATACCCATGTATAAAGATCTCCATACTTATATTCTTTTAGTATATCCTTATGTACACATACTTAAGGGCATATACACATATATTCTTTTCCTCTTCTTCATGATTCCTATTTTTTTTTTTTTCTATACTTAAAGATGGGAACTTTATGTCCTATTCTTCAAGATCACACATAACACATGTCAACTTATCTAATCTATCTAATTACCTAACTAATGAGTAATATAAAGCAACATAAAGTAACATGATCATATACCTTAATTTGTGTTGGAATTATGGAGACAAAGAGGAAAGTGTTGAAAGTGAAAGGGAAGAAGAAGGGTCACGGCAATGGATGGGGTTTTGCTTTGTTTCCTTTTTGTTTTGTTTTGATTATGGAAGAAAGAAAATGGTAGGATCTAGAAAGGGAAATGGATGGATGGCAATTAAGGAGAAAGGAGGAAAAGAAAAACCAAAAGAAAAGAAAAGAAAAGAAATCATTAAATGCTTAGATATTTTTCTTATGCATTAGTGTCTTTTGTTGACATTTCTAATTGTTGACTTTAGTCAATATGTGTTGACTTGGTCAACCCTTTGACCTTGGTCAACATGTGTTGACTTAGTCAACTTTCCTTAAGCATATGCAATTATGTATACATAATATAGTAATTAAGGGAAATTAAGGGAAAATTTAAGGAAATGAGGAATTTGGTGAATTGATTAGTAAAAATAGATGATGAGGTCTTACTTTAGGTATTTATAGCCTATATACATCATTTGGTAAACTATTTTATGTAACTAGTATAAAAAGTACTAATTAGAGTATTAAGGTTCACTACATTTAGCCTAATCTTCAACTATACCCCTAACTTTATATAATACTATCTTAATTATATACTTAAGAGATAAATGGAATCTATGATTCATTATCTTAGTTTCTAAAGGACTACTTGAGGATTCAAAACATATATGCATGATTGAAAGTCATCTCTAACCTTTTACTAATGATTTGGCAAAATACGAGGGTTATATTATCAACTAGGGTTTTAGGGTATATTATGATGAATTAGTGCACATATGTCTTTGAGGTGATCATTTTAAGGTTTCTATCACTTTTGAATGAAACCTTTAGCATTTAGATGCATTTAGGGTAAAAAAGTTTATTACGCGATTGATTAATTCTTTTAGGGTTCTCACTTTCATTAGCCTTGTCAACTCTTAAATTGTCTAACATAGTTGAGTCTATTTCAGCTAGATCAAAAATTTTAGGGGTTTACAGTAGATGAATACTTGGAGTAGGAAGAGAAGGTTGAGAAGGTGTCTAAATATTATGGGTGTACATATGCTATCAAGGTCTGGCTTGTTGTACTGAAGTTTACTGAGTATACCACTATGTGGTGGAAAAATCTGAATACAACTAGAATAAGAGATGGAAGGCGAAGTGTTAGAACCTAGGATGAGATGAAAAGATTGTTAAGAGGTAGATTTATACCCGAAACCTACCTATAAGATACATTTGCAAAGTTGCAAAAGCCATGCCAAGGAAGCCGATCTGTTGATTACTATGTCAAAGAGTTCTAAATGCTTATGATCTAAGCTAATGTAGAAGAACTCGAGGCTCGCATTGTATAGAGGTTCATCTCTGGACTCTAACATGAAATTTGCCACATTATAGAGGTGTAAAGGTTTTATACCTTGGAAAAGGTGATAAAGATATTGCAAATGGTCAAAAAAAATAGAGGAGAAGTGCTCTAAGCCGACCTAGGCTAACATTCTCTCGACCCCTAATTTTATGTTGACCTGTTCAAGCCGAACCAAGGAGGCCATACAAGGCTGAGGATAGGAATGGCCGATTTGATGACAACCGAACAAGCCAATAGGGCCAAATTAGTCAGCTAAGCCAAGCTAAGGTTAGGTCGACCCCGAGAATATATGAGAAAAGGCAAACCTCCGGACAGATGACAGCAAGGTGAAATGCTTTAAATTCTTAAGCTTCGAATATATGGCTATTAAGTGTTCAAACAAATACGTCATGATACTCCAAGGAGATGTAGTAGATAGCACTGATGAGAGTGAGCTCGATAAAGAAGAGGAAGTTGGAAAACTCGAAGCTAAAGAGGAAGAGGAGACCAATATCTATGCCAACCAAGGAAAAGTGATGACCCTAGTCTTGAGATGAGTACTAAGTTCCTTACCAAACTTTGAGGAGGACTAAAGAGAGAATCTGTTCCATACCAAGTGTACCATCAAAGGCCAATTATGCACAATCGTTGTAGATAGAAGAAGTTATACCAATGTAGTTGCACAATCCTTTTTGTAGAGGTTGGTCTACTAACCTCAAAGCATCCCCAACCTTACAAGTTGCATTAACTTCATGATAAGGGTACTTTGCATGTAACTAAACAAGTGATTGTGCTATTCGGTATTGGGAGTATGTATGGGGACAAAGTAGTATACGATGCCATCTCCATGGGAGCTTCACATCTGCTACTTGGATGACCTTAATTGTTCTACCGATGTGTTACTCACAACGGGTATAAAAACACCTATGCCTTTGTCAAGGATGGAAGGAAGATTGTGTTGCAACCTATGACCCCATCCTAAGTAAATGAAAACCATAATCAGCTCACTCAAGCTAATAAGAAGAATACCTTAGTAATGAGTCGAAGAGAGCTTCGAGCTATTGAAAAGGCTAAAGAACCTATGTTCTTATCAATCAGAAGATTGTTGGAAATGAGAGATTTGGGGGGATATCCTTGATGAAATCTGAAGCCTACTAAATAAGTTTTCCAATCTATTCCTTGAAGAACTGCCTAAAGGATTGCCTCTAGTCTAAGGCATTGAGCATTGTATTGATCAATAGCTAAGCGCTTCCTTACTAAACCGACCTACATACAGAATGAACCCTAAGCAGGCTACCAAGCGAAAAAGATAGGTGGATAAACTCATAGGGTAAGGATATGTAAGAGAGAGCATGAGCTCTTACGCTGTACCAACTATACTTGTCCCTAAGAAAGATAAAACATGGCGCATGTACATCTATAGCTAAGCAATTAGCCAAATTACTATCAAGTACAAATACTCGATACCGAGGCTCGATGACACGTTAGATGAACTTCATGGTTTCAAGATATTTTTGAAGATTAATTGGCGAAGTGGATACCACTAAATTCGCATGAGGTCAAATGACAAATGGAAGATTGCCTTCAAGACTAGGCATAGACTTTACGAATGGTTAGTTATGCTATTTGGACTTACTAATGTGTTAAGCACATTCATGAGGTTGATGAACCATGTAATGTGGCCTCTAATTAGAAGATGTGTAGTCATGTACTTTGATGATATATTACTATACAATACTGACTTGAACGACCATGCTCAACATCTCTACGAAGTATTTGATATTTTGTAAACTAAGAAGTTGTATGGGAATGTGAAGAAGTGTACATTATACTAAGAAGAGGTGATCTTCCTAGGGTTTATGGTGTTAGGGGAAAGACTCCAGGCGGATAAGGAGAAGATCCGAGCTATTCTTGAGTGACCAACACTAAAGAATGTCATTGAGGTTCGAAGCTTTCATAGCCTAACTTCTTTCTATAGGTGATTTATCAAAAACTTTAGTACTATAGTCACGCCCTTGACCGGGCTGGCAAAGAAGAGTGAAGAGTTCAGGTGGAATGATCGAGCAAAGCAAAGCTTTAGGGAGATCATAGAGAAGCTTACCTCAGTACCTATCCTTTCACTACCAAATTTTGACAAACCCTTTGAATTAGAATGTGACACATCGAGGGTGAATTGGCATTGTCTTGATGTAGGAGTGACGACCCATCGCTTACTATAACAAGAAGCTTAGTGGCCCTACCTTGAATTATTATGTGTACGAGAAAGAGTTGTCCTCTCTTTACTAAGCCCTTACTATTTATCAACACTATTTGCTACCATGAGAGTTTGTTATTCATACAGACCATGAGTCTCTCTAAAGCATCTAGGGAGTCAAAACAAGCTTTTGAAAAGGCAAGCTAAGTGATTGGAGTTTATGGAAGGTTTCTCATATGTTATCTTGCACAAGAAGGGAAGCGTAAATGTGGTTGCCAATGCTCTATCATGATGACAAACCTTACTGACCACTTTGTAAAAAAAACTATTAGGTTTCTCACTCATTACTAAGTAGTATACTCATGACCTCATTTCAACCCTATCATAGAACAGTATCGAGATTGAATTACTATTAAGGGGTATTATCTTAAGGAAGGCCATCTATTCAAGGACTAAAGGCTATACATACCAAACTGTTCCACGCGTGAGCTATTGATCAAGGAAGCTCATAGCGATGGATTATCAAGTTACTTTGGGAAGACCAAGATAACCAATTTATTGAAGGAGAACTTTTATTGGTTAGGTTTGGCTAAGGATGTCCATAAGATAGTTAGTAGTTGTAAAGAGCGCAAGCGAGCAAGCGAGCTAAGGGGAAGAGAAAACCCCATGGAGAGTACATGCCACTACCAACACCAACCTTACCTTAGGCTAACCTCAGCTTGAACTTTGTCCTAAGGTTGCCTCGAACATTTAAAGGGTAAGATTTTACCTTTGTTGTAATAGATCGCTTCAGCAAGATGGTGCACTTCATTCTATGCCATCGGACTAATGATGCTTTATATATTACTGATTTGTTTTTACAAGAGGTTATCTGACTACATGGAGTACCAAAGACTATTGTCTTAGATCAAGACACAAAATTTTTAAGCTATTTCTAGAAGACTCTTTAGAGAAAACTTAGAACTAAACTCATATTCAACTCTAGTAGCCACCGTTAAATTGATGGGTAGATTGAAGTGGTAATCAGGATGCTAAGCAATCTACTCAAAGTTGTCATAGAAAAGAACTCGAGGGATTGGGATTGGGATTGGGATTGGGATCTGTACCTACCAGTTATGGAGTTTGCATATAATCAAACTATTGATAACACTACTAGGAAGACACCATTTGAGGTCATCTATGGCCTCAACCCCACTATTCCCCTGGATATGATTGGTGCCCTAACAACTACTAAAGAGAGTCAATCTGAAGTTGACCAAGCCTAAGAATTGCATGAGCTACACCAGTTTGTAAGTAAGAAGATTGCCAAATTCAATCAAAGACAGTAAGAAATTGATAGTCATGGCCATTGAACTATTTCTTTCCACCTAAGAGACTTAGTATGGATATACCTCAACTGAGAACAATTCCCACACTTAAGATAGAATAAGCTATCTCTTCGAGCTAATGGTTCGTTTAAAGTTTTGAAGAAAATCAACCACAACACTTACCAAATCGAGTTGCTTAATGACTATGGTATTTCTTCCAACTTCAATGTATCCAATCTGATCCCTCACTAAACAATAGAAGAAGGCCCCATGTATGCCCCAAAAGAAGAAACAGAAACCACTCTAGTTTTTAAGGTAAATCTTCCCGACCCCTAAGCAGATGATAAGAATCAATCCCCTAAACTAATCACTTGTAGCTAAGTTAGAGGACTCCAAGGACTTATATGGAGAATATTAGCTCAAAACCAAAGCCGAGTCAAGGATCCCTATTCTGAACTGACCTCTTTCCAACCTGTCTGTCAGATCCTCACATATGTCAAACCTACTCCTACCTAGTAGTGAAGTTTTATTCCAAAAGACAACGTAAGACTAGTCGTGCTCTTAAACCAACCACAGGCATTTGACTCTAATTCAGTTGACTTCTTTACTAAACTGATTAGCTCTCAACTTGATCCAAATCAAGTTGGCCCCTAATTGGAACGCTTTTCTACTTTTACCTACTTTGTATCATATTTCTAATGTCCAGCCATTAAGCGACACATGTCCTATAAACACAACCTTCCAAGATGATTCTTCTTTTCTATACTAAATATTCTTTGTCTCTTTTACTCCTTTTAGCATGTTTCATGTAACCTAATTATAGAATACCCTTTTATCTTTTCATACATGTAAAGTAACCCTAGTAGATGGGTATATAAACCCCCACTTTCTTGTATGCGAGGCAACCATTGATGAATACAGAATTATCTACGTTGAGCAACCTTAGTGTTCTCATTATCATTCAACTCTTATCTATTCCCTTTTAGCAAAGAGTAGTGGCAAATGACCCTTCATTTCAGACCATTGTATCATATCTGGTGCATTGTTGGCAGAGTAAGATCGAGTGGTATGTTATATCCATTCAGTAGCTACCTGAACTTTGCTAGTTTTTCTCTATTTGTTTTTGGTTTGCTTCATTTTGGTGCTTCTCGATGTGTCCGACCCTAGAGATGCATCATGCCTCGAGCATTTCGAGGTAATTCGAAGACAAAGTCCATGCTTAGATTAGCCCATGGTGTAGTCGAAACAAGTAAAGGCATAACCTTTCCTTATTCAACTCGGCTTTTAACTTTCTTATAGATGGCGCATCCCTTAATCACATAATGCACATTATGTTTCATTTTAGGCCATAATAAACTATCATTTAGTAGCTCATATGTCCTTCATTCTCTAAAATGCTCAAAAAGTCTTCCACTATGGGCTTCTTACACTAGTAGCTCCCTAACTGCACAGGTCAGCACACATAATTGGCTACCATGGAATAGATAACCATCTTTCACATGGTATTCATCCACTGTTCTCCCCTCTTCATAGTGTTTATATATCGAACCAAAGTGAGAATCATGTTGATATTGTTCTTTAATGCTTACAAACCCTAGTAGTCTGATCTATAACTTAGTATAAAGAACATGTCTTCTTGACAAAACATCGACAATTATATTATTCTTGCCTTGCTTATATTTGATGATGAAATTAAATCCTTCTAGAAATTCAATCCATAAAGCTTGGCATTAAGAAAGTTTTGATTGGCTTTGTAGGTACATCAAAGACTAATGATCCGTATATATGACAAATTCTTTTAGCAAAATATAATGTTACCATACGTAAAGAGCTTAAATTAAGTCTAAAAGTTCTTTATCATACACAAAATAGCTTAGTTGTGCTCCTTTAAGCTTTTTACTATGAGAAGTGATGGGTTAACCTTTTTGCATTAGTGCAACTTTAATGCCGACACCTAACGCATTGCATTCAAGCTCAAACACTTTGTCAAAGTCTAGTAGGGTAAAGACGAGGCAGAGGTCAACCTAACTTTTACCTTAGCAAAACTCCTCTCTTCTTTTTCTCCCTACTTAAACTCTACATTCTTCTTTGTTAGCTCAATTAGAGGTACTAATACAGTATTGAATCCTTAGGTAAAGCATCAGTAGAATGATGCCAATTCATGGACACTCTTCACCTTTGCACATGAAGTTAGGGTTGACCACTCAACAATGACTCGAACTTTTTCTTCATTAGCTCTTAATCCTCCTCCACCAACCATGTCGCGTAAGAAGATCATCTCTTCCTAATATAAACAACACTTCTTCTTGTTTTTGAATAATTTCTCTACTCAGAGGACATCAAAAGCAACTTTGAGATGGTCAATATGACTTACTAAGTTAGTACTATAGATAAGGATGCCATCAAAATAGACAACAATAAACTTCTTGATTAGGTCTCTCAAAACATGGTTCATTAATCTCATAAAAGTGCTTGCGGCATTTGATAAGCCAAATGGCATGACCATCCACTCGTATAGGCTATATTAGGTCTTAAAAACACTTTTCCATTTATCCCCTCAACACATTTGAATCTAGTGGTACCTTAACTTTGAGTCAATCTTGATCACTCTTGCACCACTTAGTTCTTTTAACATGTCATCTAGCCTCAGAATGGGGTATCTGTACTTGATTATAATCTCGTTGATAGCCCAATTGTCTACACACGTGCGTTAAATACCATACTTCTTCGACATAAGTAATGTAAGCACAACATAGAGGCTAAGGCTTTCTTTTACATATCCCTTTTGTAATAGCTCGTTGACTTGCCTCTAGAGCTCTATAACTTGCTCAGTGTTGATTCTATAGGTAAGCTTATTTAACAATGTAGGACTAGGTACCAAGTCAATATAGTGCTCAATACCTTAAAATGGGGGTAATTCCTCGAGCAGTTGCTTTAGAACAAGTTAAAATATTCATCAAGCAACTTCTCAACCACTTCTAACAGCTTCATTTACTCCTTCAATTCTAGTACCCTTCTAACCAATAGGAAAGTTGGTAGGTCAAATTTGATCGTTGTTTATAGTTCGACTCTACTCAATATCAAAGCCTTCTTTGATCCTCAAGCAAATTTGGCTTGCAATATACTCACTTGACTTAAGGTTACGGGGTTTAAGGTAATTTTCCTCCCATCCTTCTCAAAGACATACATGTTCTTAAACCCATCACGAATAACTCTTTGGTCAAAAAGCCAAGGTCGACCTAGCAACACATGAGACACATACATGGGTAGTACATCACAAGGAATTTCATCAAAATAGTTTCAAATGGAGATTGGCAACAACACTTACTAAGTAACATGTAGTACTCCCTTTTCGTTTAGCTAATGTAGTTTATAAGGCCTCGAATGTGATATGTCAGCAATTTAAGCTTCTTAACCAAATTAGAAGACGTTATGTTTGTATAGCTTCCATTGTCTACTATAAGTGCACATACTTGCTCATTCACCTTGCATGTGATGTGGAATAGATTCTCTCTTTGCTCCTCTTTAGTAGAGGGTTCTAACTCATCGCATGTTGGACAACCAAAGTTAGTTTGTCTAAATCCTTAACAAATACATCCTCCTCAATAAGCTCATCCTCTTGGGTGGTATCCATCTTAGGGATAATCACCTCTGGGGCTCTTCATTAGTATTGTCCACTTCAACCTTCGAGACATCTCCCTTGATGATCATAATTCTTTTGTTCGGATATTAAGTGGCCATGTGCCCAAGCCTTGACACTTAAAGCACTTAATTTGGTCCATCTTCTTCCTAGATCCTTATCCCTTCTCATAAGTTCTTAGGTGCAACTCATTATTAGCGAGTCAACTCTTCTATTCTATTCTAACATCTATCCTTCTACTTGGCTTAGTACCTTGTTGAGCTTGGTAACTTCTTGGAATAGATCAGCTTGATTGACCAAGTTAGCCCATTGGTGATTAACTTAGCCTATTCCTCCTTTGTCCTTCTACTCGTTAGGCTATTCTTATAGCCTTATCCAATGTAGCAAACTATTGTAGTTTACGATATCTCAGATGTTGCTTCTCAATCTAATGAAAAACCTAGATATTGTTAGAGTTGATGGTTCATCCACTTCGCATTAAATCATTAGTATTTGGAACTCCTAAACATATTCATCAATAGTTCGGCTTTCTTGCCTCAACTCTTGAAACTGAGTAAAAGTATCTTGTAGATTTATATCCAACACAAATCTATTCCTAAGTATCCTCTTCATCTTAGGCTTAGTGTTTACTTCTCTATATCCTTCTCGTTTCTCATAATTTAGAAGTTTTTCCAACACATTACACCATAACCTAAGAACTCTACAACAACAATCCTCACTTTCTTACGGTCTTCATACTAGTAGTAATAAAAAATACGTTTAACCTTCTCCTCCTAATCCAAATAGTCATTTTGTATTCCTAAATCCATTGAAGCTCGGAATCTAAAGCTTCACATAGTCAACAGCTTAGGGTGTTTGAGCTCACTCTTACTCTTCAATATACCCTTCCTCTTCATCCTCATCATTTACCTTACCTAAGTCAATTCACTTTCATATTCATCCTCCTACTCCTCCACTTCAAGCTTGTTAAGCTAAGATTTATCCTTTCACTAGTTGTACGGCTTGGGGATTGTTCTATACGACTTCAATAGGTTGGAAGGCTAATGCATGAACAGCTTTGGTCAGATCAGCTATAAGGTTACCTACTTTACCAATTCACTCATCTATGCTTTTAAGGGTATTCTAAGGTTATTGTCCATGGTAGGCAACACCGCTATTGTCATCTATAATATTAGCATTAACACTTAGATCTGTTATACTCTTGATAAAACTCAATAAACAAACTCAGAATCTACAAAACAACACACATTGCACTCTTAAGTCAAACAACTTACACATACTCTTCTCTATACGAAAGTTCAAGCTAACTATCAATATAGTAACTACTTTCGAAGAACAATAAATCTAGTTGAAACTTGCTCTACTTTCGTATGTTCAAAATAGGACAAAACAAGGTATATGATGATAGCAAACTACTACACCTCCTTACTCACTCAAATACTTATAATTAACCTTTATACAGCTATAATGCACTACCCTAACAAAACAATAGCCACAAGAAAGCTTTAATATAACTTACCCAAATAGACCTCCTCTTTAATATCAAGATGATACGATCTATGCCAGGGACTGACAAGGCTGGTCATGGGGGGGGGGGGGCAGGGGGGATCCAAGCTCATCAAAAGCTTGAAAAGCTAAGGTAGAGTTGAACGATAATAGAGAATCAAATAAGCAAAATCATGATTCGCTCTAAGGATATAATACACTTGGGAACTATTGGGGACTCACGACTCAACTCGATATGATGTATGAGCTAGTCCAATAAACGCATTTGCCACTTAGTCTTACTTAAGGGTTAAGATAAGAGTGAAGTAAGCAAAGAGAAATGATTATGGAAAGAGACAATGTAAACTATTCAATATCTCATGTATAAGGTGTTACAACTACATTTTCAAAGGGTATTTATACTTAAAATATTAGGGTAACAATTATAAATGGAAATGACTAAAATGGGTAAAGTCCTCAATAAGTAATGTAAAGCGAATGGAAATGGGAAAGAAAAGCATCCATTTTGTATGGGGGGTTTTGTCATGTGATCGCTTAGATACATGGCTATCGGTTAATGGGTAAATTTCTACTTGAAATAGATAAACTGTACGGTCAGGCTGGTGACTACCAAGTAAGACTGGAGATTCTTCTTAATTGAGTTCAGCTTAGATATGCTCAAAGTAATTCATATTCAAGTAGGCTGAACTAGTGATTCAGCAAGCTGAGCTATTGTCCGAGTGTATCTTAGGTCAACAGTTGGTAATTATTGATAGGCACAAGAGGGTTCGGCTAAAAAAAGGTAGTAGATTCATATATTGAAGTAGCTTAGACTCATCAAGCACAGGCCAGCATAAGAGAACTTACTTAGCCATACATTGAAGCCCTCGAGCTCAAGCTTGAGTCAATGGTCTGGTATAACCTTAACAACATCAAATTCTAAGTTACTATCTAAACTTTAGATTAAGCCTTAGATTCTTGACTTAAGGGATCTAGAAACTGTAAGAGAGTGAAGGAAATGCAAAGAAACAAGAAATCTTGTGTTTATAAGTGGAAATTTAAGCTTTGGGTATTATCTTATCAAGGAAACATGTAAGTAATCTCAAATCTTTATTTTCCTTTTAATCTTGTGAATATAAGCGAGTTGAGATTTTGTGCATTGATGAAACTTTGGAGGAGTGATTTAATGCATAAAAGGGTGGAGAATGATGTTACAAGTTGGGAATTACGTTTTACAATGTGCTAAGGGCGAATAACCGAATGTCGAGTGCTATCTAATAGAGAGATCAATGATTGAGGACTGTTGGTGGGTTTTGAAAGGGAGTTGTAGTTAAAAAGATGTTAGAAGTGGTGTTTTAGGGTAAGAATTTTGAGTTAAGAGAATCATAGCCTAAGATCATAGGCGTTAAGAGAATATTTAGCTAAAACACATTTAGCTACTATATTAGTGTTAGATTTCAAAATAATCTAATTGAAACACATTTAGCTACTATAAAGAGAATATTTAAATATCTTTCTTGTGCTTCTAAATTGGGCATAGGGTATCCAAAAAATAAAAATGATAGTTTGATAGGATATTTAGATGTTGATTATGCAAGATGTAAGATTGATAAAAAGAACATTTTAAGTACTTATCAATTTTTAGGTAACAAGTTAATCTCTTGGTCATCTAAAAAGTAGAATTTAGTAGCTCTTTCAACAATTCAAGCTAAATATGTATCAATTGGAAATTATTGTACACAAATACTATAGATTATGGTCTAATAGATAAAGATGTTCCTATTAAGTGTGACAATACAAATGTTATAAACTTAACAAAAAATCTAATGCATCATTTTAGATCCAAGCACATTGAAATTCAACATCATTTCATAAGGGATCATGTTACCAACCATAATATGAGTATTGAGTTTATATCTATAGATTTACAACTTGCAAACATTTCTATCAAGCCTCTAGAAAAGATAAGGTTTGAATTCATAAGAAATAAGCTTAGTATTGTAAGCCTTTCTGTTAATTGTGTAATATTTATGTAAATTATTTATTCTTGAGAATTTTTATTTAAATGTGAATGGTGTAAATTTTGTTGTCAAATAATATACTATATAATTTTTTAAATAAATTTTTAGCCTAGTTGTCTCGTGTTGTTATAGCAAAATAAGGAATATTTTTTTAAAATTCCCCTAAGTTAGTTTCTAAACCTCCCTTAACTCCCACATTCTGAAGCATCTTCCCTCCCTCTCTCAATTTTTGAATTCATTCACCCACTACTCCACTCTTCTCTCTCTTGTCTTCTTAATCCATCTTCCTTACTCATTCCTAATCACAATTTCTCTCAAAATCATGGAAACCTACAAGAGACGATCTTCTAAAATTATGAGTAAGGGTTTGAAAATAGTAATTTCTTTTTCTTCAAATCCAATTATAGTTAAAGAAGATCCTTAAAATGAAACCCCAAACCCTACAATTGAGAAATCAAATGAAAAACCCTGTTTAAAGGGAGAAAAAAGTTTTGATTACTCTTCATCTTCATTAAATGAAGAGTGTACACCCTCTTAAGAATTATCTCCTCCTAAGTTCGATAAAACTCCAAATCTACCTACTGATCACACTCCTTTAGACCCTAAATCTATAAACTCTGATGTTTCTCTTCAATAACTAATGAAGAAGAAGAAATTTGTTCATAAAGGAACAACCTCTACTATTCCTCAATTTAGAAGCTTACTTAAAAGGAACACCATGTAAAGCCAACTAAAGACAGCTAAGAAATCTTCAAAAACTCAGAAGGAAATCAAGAAGGTTAGTCAAGTAATTGCTAATATGAAATCCTTGTTAAGGAGTAGCAAGGTCAAACATAGTTCTTTTCTTGACTTTAAGTTCTTTAAAAAAATGGTTTTTATTTAGATAGCTACTTAGAAGCTCTTAGAGAAAAAAGTTTCGGTACAATGAGGGATACATTGTATGGTGATGTAATAGCTGAATTCTATATTAATTTGGTTGAGGATGGAAACAACACTGTCAAGTCAATGGTTAGACAATTTCAAGCTATAATAATCAAGGTTAACATTGTTAAATGTCTTGGTTTAATGACTGTAGTAAGAGCCCCTAATCTAAGGAGAGAAGAAATTTATCTAGACTTGACAAATGGAGTAAAACTACCAAATTATGAGAACTCTTAGAAAATGTGGTTCACATTAGAGGTGAGACTACTCCATAAGGTTGTAACTAGTTATTTATTGCCTAAGAAAGGTGGCCTAATCTCAATTACTAGAGAAGATGCTAGTGTTTCTAGTCTGATTAGATCTACGATGAAGAAAGGATTAATAGATCTAACATCATATATGATCAAGCATATGTTAAGGAACAAATGAAGGATGCCTTATGGATATATCATAATGAAGTTGTTGGAATTCAAGGGATTTTAACCCCCTAAGAGTAGTCCATACCCTCTTGAGGTTAGAAAGGTTAAAGAAACTGATGGGAATCAAGCTACTACATCTCTAACTCGTAGCCAAGCTTGAGGATTAGAGGTACTAGCACGACGAATCCTTCTGTTCCAACTGACTCCTACCAAAGCCGAGTACTTCCTCATTAAGTCACCCTTCATTCTGAACCATATGATTGCCCAACTTTTTGTAGTGTACTAAATTGAAGATTACTTACTAGCGCCCAAGCTGACCAATTACTTAACATCTTCTTTGCTAAGAAGCCTAAAAAGATAGACTCTAAACTAACTAAGCCATCCTTACTTGGACAAGCCATCTATTTGTATTTTCTTTTTATCTGTATCTTCTAATAACCTCACCAATGTAACATCACTACGTATACAGTATTATGTGTAGAATCTATTGCACCAATGATTGTTTTTCTTGTATATTCATTTCTATCCTTTTGTATCTTATACATTACTTACTTAGAAAATACCCTTTTTGTCTTTTCCTTTTTAGACAAGTTGTCTTAACATATGGGTATAAATATCCTTGTACTTATAATGAAGATCAGATCATTAATATATACTTCGAGTATTCTCTTCTTTGCATAAACACTATTTGTTTACTCTCAATATCACTCTTATCCTTTCCCTTAAGCAAGGATAGGTGGGAAGTAACCTCACCGAACCAATTCATACGTCACATCAAATTGTGCTGTGAGTCTTTAAAAGTTGCATTGATGTATCATATCCTCTAAAGCTATTTGTAGGTTTTGCTTACTATTTCATTTGTCATTTATCCCCTTTCGTGCTTTCTCCATTAATTCTTTTTTAAGCTTTCTGCAAGCTTAAACCCATCCAGCGACAGGCCTTATCTATTCTTGGTCACAGTTTGCAACATTTTAGTATCGGAGTGGAGGTTTCGTATGAACTGTAGTTAGTTCTTCTTAAAGTTTTGTTATACTTTGTTTTACGTGTGTGAAATAGAGTAAGTTACTATATTCATTTGAATGCTGTGTTGTTAACTGTTAATTTCCTAAAGTGTTTATTTAAGCCTTGAATCTATAAGGAAAAATGACAAACCCAAATATAAATGTTGGTATTAGTGATGATAGTGGAGTTATCTACCATGGATGACAGTCTCAAGGAACTCCCAAAAGCGAAGATGAGAGACTTAATGAGGTAGATAACCTCTTGATAGATTTGACCCGAGTTATTCATACATTGTCTTGCCAACCTACTGAGGTTATGCAAAACACTCCATAAGCTGCTTAACCTGTTAAAGGTTAGAACCTAGCTTGACCTATTCGAGGTAGAAGAGTTGATAGATGAGTAAGGCAAAGGATAAACTTAAGAGAGCTTAATGAAGAGGAAGAAGAGTATTTTGAAGAAGAGCATGTACTAATCCCCGAAGTATCCGACCATGTGAAGCTTTGGATTCCTTGTTTCAATGGATTTGGGGATGGTTTCAATGGATCTAGGGATGTTGATGAGTATCTAGAGTGAGAAGAGAAGGTAAAGTGTGTGTTTAATTATTATCCATATGAGGATTATGAGAAGGTGAGAACTATTGTTGTTGAGTTCTTTGGATATGCTGCTATGTAATGGAAGAATTTTTAGGCCATGAGAAGACAAGAGAGATACCGAGAGATTAACACTTAGCCTAAGATGAAGAGAGTGCTCGAAAATAGGTTTGTACCAAAAACTTATCTCTAAGATACTTTCATGTAACTTCAGAAGCTGAGACAAGGATGTCGAACTATTGATGAGTATGTTCAAGAGTTTCAAATGCTTATGATCCATTACGAAGTGGAGGAACCATCAACTTGAATAATTTCAAGATTCATTACTGGCTTGAGAGGAGACATTCGAGACGTTGTGGAGCTCCAACGGTTCGATACAATGGATGAAGCTGTTAGGATTGCCTAACGAGTAGAAATGCAAAGAAGGAGTCGAGTACTAGCAAGAATGCCAACTAGCCGACTCGGATAAGTAAGTCACCTAACTTAGTTAAGTACAGAGCTAAGTAGAAAGGTTGATGTAAGAGTCAAGCAAAAAGGCTGACCTAATAGTGAAGTACCGACTCAAACTTATGAGAAGGGGCAAGGGTCTAGTAAGAAGACTAGTGAGATCAAGTACTTCAAGTATCAAGGGTTTGGACATATAGCTGCTCAATACCCAAATCAAAGGACAATAATCATCAAGGGAGACATCCTGAAGCTAGAAGTAGAAAAAAATCAGGAACCCGAAGAGGAGAAGGAGGTTCCAACAAAGAAAGAAAATGCTGAGAAAGAGTTTATTGAAGAGGATGTATTTGTTGAGGACTTAAACAAGTTACTTGTAGTTATCTGATGCACTATGAACGTCAAGCCTTCGCGAGAGGAAGAGTAGAGAGAGAACTTGTTCCATGCCACCTATAAGGTAAATAATCAGGTGTATGCCCTCATTGTGGATAGTGGAAGCTACACCAACATGGCATCAGCTAATCTTGTTTCAAAACTAAAGTTGCCAGCTGTTGCGCATCTAAGGCTGTAGAAGTTGCATTGGTTGAGTGAGAAAGGAGCATTAAATATCACTCGGCAAATACTACTACCGATCACTATAAGGAATTACTCTAACTAGATTCTCTACGGTATACTACCCATATATGCTTCTCACGTATTGCTGGGTAAACCATAGTTGTTTGATCGGAGAGTTATATATGATGGTTACAAGAATACTTATATGTTCGAGAAGGATGATTGGAAGATCATGCTGAATCTGATGCTACCGAGAGAAGTTAATAAGTTGTAGATGAAACTTACTCGTGGATCAAAGAAGGCTCTAGTAATGAGTAGAGTTGAGCTCTAAGAGGCCATCGATGCTAATGAGCCGACCCTCTTGTTGGTCAAACGACTATTAGTAATAAAAGAGCAGGGTAAGTTACCTTGGGAGATCAAGGAGTTGTTAGATAAATATGTCAACTTGTTCCTAGAACAATTACTTAAGGGGTTGCCCTCAACTCGAAGCATAGAGCACTGCATTGACTTAGTACTCGACGCTACACTATTGAATAAGCCAAGTTATAGGATGAATCCCGAATGGGCTTCTGAACTCTAACATTAAGTCAATGAGTTGCTAGAGAAAGGTTATGTAAGAGAGAGTCTTAGCCTTTGTGTTGTGCTTGCACTTCTAGTGCCAAAGAAAGATGGAACTTAGCGAATGTGTATAAATAACTGAGCTATGAACAAGATCATGATCAAATACAGGTATCCGATCCTAAGGCTAGAAGACATCTTAGATAAACTCAATGGAGCCAAGATTTTTAATAAGAATGATCTTAAATTTGGCTACCATCAAATCTACATGAGGCTAGGAGACGAATGAAAGACGGCATTCAAGACTCGACATGGACTTTATGAATGAATGGTCATGCCATTCAGCTTGTCGAATGCCTTCAAACACTTTCATAAGGCTAATGAACCATATGTTAAGACATTTCATAGGGAAGTGTGTTATGGTGTATTTTGACAATATCCTGGTCTACAGTGCTGACATGTTGAGTCACTGTGAACATCTTAGAGTAGTCTTAGATATCCTTTGTGCCAAGAGACTATTCGGTAATCTAAAGAAATGTAGCTTTTACCAAGAGGAAGTAGTATTCTTGGGCTATGTAGTCAATGGAGGAGGCTTGCGAGTTAATGATGAAAAGATCTAAGCAATTGTCAAGTGGCCAACTCCTATGACTTGTGCCAACATGAGAAGTTTCCATGAATTAGCTTCGTTTTACAAAAGGTTCATTAGGAATTTTAGCACCCTTGCCACACCACTTACCAAGTTAACAAAGAAGAACATTGACTTCTGATGGGGAAAAAGGGAGGAGAGGAGTTTTGCCGAGATAAAAGAGAGATTGACCTTTACCCTGATGTTAGTATTACTTAACTTTAATAAAATTTTTGAGCTAAAATACGATGTATCGGGCATTGGAATAAGTACTGTCTTAATGCAAGAAGGCCAACTAATTGCCTTCCACAGCGAGAAGCTTCGAGGGCCTCGGTTAAATTATTCCGTATATGATAAAGAACTTTTAGCACTTATCTGAGCAATACAAGTATGGTAATATTATTTATTGCAAAGAGAATTTGTCATATATACTGACCATGAATCATTGAGGTACTTCCAAAGTTAGAGCAAGTTGTCAAAGCGGTAGGCGAGATAGATTAAATTCTTTGAAGAATTCAATTTTGTAATAAAGTACAACTAAGGAAAGAGCAATGTAGTTATAGATGCTCTTTCAAGGAGATATGCGCTTTTATCAGAATTGCAGACTAGATTGTTTAGGTTTGCAAGTATTAAAGAACAATACTCCAAGGATCTACACTTTAGACCCATAATTTCGCGATGTGTCGATGGGAGGACAGTGGATGAGTATCATGCAGAGAATAGCTACTTATTTCAAGGTAGAAAATTATACATACCAATTTGTTCATTGAAGGATCTACTAGTTAGGGAAGCCCACAATAGAGGTCACTCCGGACATTTTGGTGAAAGGAGGACCTGTGAACTAATAAATGGCCAATTCTTTTGGCCATGAATGAGGAAAGATGTGCATTGAGTTATCAAAAGCTATGTTGTATGCAATAAGGCCAAGTGCTAAGTGCTAAGTGCTAAGTTGAGTAAGGGAAAGCAATGTCCCTACCTATTCCAACGAGGCTGCAGACTAAATTGAGCATGGATTTTGTTCTTGAACTGCCGTGAACTGTCTGAGGCAAAGATTCTATAATGGTCGTCATGGATAGGTTCAATAAGATGGCACACTTGTGCCCTACACCAAACAACGCTTTGCCTATTGCTTCTCTTTTCTTATTGGAGATTATATGGATATACGGTATGCCAAGAAGTATAGTCTCCAATAAAGACCCAAAGTTCTTGAGCCATTTCTAAAGAACCCTATGTCGTCGGTTGGGAACCAAATTACTTTTCAGTACTTCATGTCACCTCCAAACTGATGGCCAAAATAGAGGTGGTTAATCGCACTTTAGGATCACTATTCTGAGCTATAATGAGCAAAAACTTCGCTAATTAGGATGTCTACTTACCAGTAGTTGAGTTTACCTACAACCGAACAATACATGACACCACTAAGTAGACTCCCTTCGAGGTGGTCTATGGATTCAATCCTGAGTTGCCCTTCGACTATGCCCCTGTACTAGTACCAGTATAAGAGGACCCTGATGCATCAGCCATAGCATAATCCCTTCAGCACATCTATGATAAGGTCACCCAATACATCAATCAAGGTGCTAGAAGAACGCGAGAAAAGACTAAGGGTAGAACAGCTAAACAATTTTAATTGAGAGATTTGATATGGTTGTACCTCAGCATGGAATGGTTCTCAAACAAGAGGAGAAACAAATTATCTGCAAAAGCGAAAGGACCTTCAAAATCCTCTAGAAAATCAATGATAATGCCTACAGATTGGAGTTGCCTAAGGACTATAGGGTTTTTTACGACTTCAACATTGCTGACCTCAGACCGTATCACCTTAACGAAGAACTAAGCAAACACTAATCAAATTTTATCCCAAATCCAAAACAACTTGAAAGGAATGATGGGAATCAGACTACCAGACCTCTAACCCACAACCAAACTCGAGGACTAGAGGGACTGGCACAAAGAATCCTTCTATTTCGATTGAACCCTGCTAAAGTTGAGTACTTCCATACCGAGTCACCCTTCATGCCGAACCGTATGACTGCCTATTTTTTTTTAGTTTGCCGAATTGAAGATTATTCACTAGCGCCCGAACTAACCAATTACTTAGCATCTTTCTTACTAAGAAGCCAAGAAAGATAAACTCCAAACTAACTAAACCATCCAGGCTCGGACAAGCCATCTATCCATATATATATATTTTTTTTGTCTGTATCTTCTAACAACCTTGCCAATGTAATATCGCCACATGTACAATATCATGTGTAGAATCCATTGTATCAATGATTGTTTTTTTTTTTTATATATTCATTTTTACCCTTTTATATCTTATACATTATTTCCTTAGGAAATACCCTTTTTTTCTTTTCCTTTTTAGGTAAGCTACCCTAACTTATGGGTATAAATACCCTCGTACTTGTAATAGAGATCAGATCATTAATATACACTTCGAGTACTTTCTTCCTTACGTAAACATTGTTTGTTTACTCTCGGCATTACTATTGTAGACACCTAATTTTTGCCCTTCCATAGTTTTATTTTTTATTTTTTTTAATTTTTATTTTTACAAAAAGGGTGCTAATTCAAAAATAATAAAAGATATTAACAAATAATGAAAATACTAAAAAAATAAGAAAAGGAAAAATTATAAAGATTTCGTAGATTTGTAGGAAGTAATTTATATTAAGAATAATTAGTTAATTTTAGTTTAGTTAAAAATTTTAGTTTAGGGATTCAGATACTTTAAATATAATTTAATGGTAATGAATATTAAGAAATAGGTCAACGGCCTAACGGATAAGCAGCGGAGTACTTAAGTGGATTTAATTATTTTTCTATTTTTGCAAAAGATTCATATTTAATCAAGTCGTATGAGTCTAGTTAAATCAGATTTGAATCTAGTTTAATCGGATATATTAAGATTTGATTTGGGCTTTATAAAAACAAGAAAACCACAACGAGAGGGATAATCAGGAGCTTCATAAAAATTGAAAAATCTACTTCATCGACAAACAGAAGCAGCAGCATCTCCACGCTTGCTGCACATCCAAGTTCCAATCCAACAGCAACCACTGCCCCAGCCCGTCTAGGATTCTGATACGACAGTCCACGTCAACAGAAAAATAGGAGTCATTACAGTCTACGTCGTACATGCTTCCATCCTCCTAGTCCAGTCAGTATACACGGATACTTCACTGATCACTGCATCGCGGCTTGCGGCAACTCGAAGCTCCATCACAGCCTGATCTATCTACGCGTACGTATTGCTTCGTTCTTCGGCCAACGACGTTCGAGCGTTATCCCATCAACCAACATCTCTATCCACGATCAGCGTTACAGCACTCGGCGAACAGCGAGTTGAACAGTAGCCAACGACGTCCCCTGCGTGAGCCATATGACTTGCAGTAGCAAGGCCAGCAATTCCATCGCCGCACAACGTCCACGATCAGCATAACTCGACACGGCTCGCAGTAGCAAGGCCAGCAATTCCATCGCCGCATAACGTCCACGATCAGCATAACTCGACAATCGACTAGAACTGCAGTACTCGACAGCAGCGAATCCCAAAACGTGAATTGCAGCCCCCTGATTCAACTGAATAGCCACACTCCACTGCAACAGCTGTTGAAGCCACTCTCGATTCCACCCCCAAGACTCATTGCACGCGCAAGTATACAGTTTCTTCACCGTACTGTAGCTCCACAATCAGGTTCAGTTTCTGTCTAAGTTTTTTTTTTTTTTTATTATTTCTGATTTATTAGTATCATATTATATTATTATTTTGTTAGGACTTTAGTAATACATATATGTATGTCATTAGTTTTCTTTGTAATATAGATTAGGTGTATTATATTGATTTAAGTAATTGTTTATTTAATAAGTAGTAATATAAATATGAAGACATAGATATATTAGATAAGGGAATGTTAAGATTGGTTTTTATTACATATATATGTTATTATATTAATTATATTTTATTAGTTAACATAATATATAATATATGTATATGTTAGTTTAGGAGTTTTTGTATTAGTAAGTATATTATATGAAATAAATTTATTTTGATAGATAAGTTTAGGGATTATTAGGATTGGTCATTTTTTATAAGATTTGGTTTTATTTAAGGATTTGTTACATAGAAAGTTGTTTTTTCTTTAAGTAAAAATTAATAAAAGACCCTTTTTAAAAATAGGGTTGTTAGAGTATTTTTTAAAACAAAAACACTCGAGAAGTTAGGACCCTTTTAGATTTTATTTGAATAAACTAGATTGGTAACAACGTAAATTCTATCAATTTAAAAAAAAAATAAAATCAATCAACACGCTAAATTTTTTGGAAAGAACTACGATCGTCTGATCCCGGTTAGCGGGTACGTAGGCACTTTCGGGGCGACGATAAAATATGTAATTTTTCTAAATTAAAAAATCATTTTGATATTGATAAAATAAAAATAAATCTTTAATTGACTTCTTTTTTATAATTAGACATCTTTTCCATAGTTTAGATGTCTTTTCTATAGTTTAGATGTTTTTTTTTTCATAGTTTAGATGTCTTTTCAATAGTTTAGGTTTCTTTTTTATGATTCAGACATCTTTTTTATGATTAGGAAAAAATTTTTTCTTTCTTTATTTTTTTTTCTTTCTTTCTTTTTTAATGTTTTAAGCATCTTTTCTATATAAAAGTTTCATCATGTAGAACATTACATATTTCATAAAATCTTTAGGGTTTCTCTTGAAAATAAAAAAATTATCACTTAGTTATTTTTAAATAAAAATTTTAATTTGCCGCTTTTCAAAAATTAGGTTTTTAGGTTTTTTTTTTTTATAATTAGGAATAAAAATTAGGCTTCTAGGGATTTTTCTTAATAAAAATAAAATGATTAATAAAAATGCAAATTCAACCAATCTTTTTTTATAAAAAGAACTAACACATTAAAGTTTTCGGAAAGAACTACGATCGTCTGATTCCGGCTAGCGGGTACGTAGGCATCTTCGGGGTGACGATAAAATATTAGAAACTTAGGTTCTTTTTTCTTTCAATTTTTTATTTATTTATTTTTTCTTTTTAAATATTATAATTAGAAAAATAATCCTAATTTCGGTAAATATATAGTGGTACCCGTTAGGGTTTAATAGATTAGCTCCCGAATTTGGAACCCTCTGGTTCTTTGTTAAAATTGAAATCAAAGACCGGTAGCTAAATCGTAATCAATCCACCCAGTTAATTACGGTTTTTTTTTCTTTTCCTGACTTCGATCGGGTGGCGACTCCAAAAATTATTTTTAATAAAAAACCAAAATTTCTCAATTTCTTTAGTCGAGAATTAATATTAAATGGGTAAGGGTTTAGTATTAATCAAGAAATGAGAGATTAATATTATAAAAAAAAAAAAACCGAAAAATCAGGCTCACAACTCTTATTCTTTCCCTTAAGTAAGGTTAGGTGGCAAGTAACCTTACTAGACCAATTCATATATCATATCAAATTGTGCCATGAGTCCTCGGAAGTTCCATTGGTATATTATATCCTCTAGAGCTGTTCATAGGTTTTGCTTACTGTTTTATTCGTCATTAATCTCCTTTCGTGCTTTCTCCATTAATTCTTTTTTGAGCTTTCTACAAGTTTGGACCCATCCAGCGACTAGCCTTGTCTATTATTGGTCACGGTTCGCAACAGAAACTATGCTCCATCATATGAGCATGGAAGTATATGAGAAAATTTGGTTTGCTTAAGATGGCTTCATTTTGTTCATCCTAATAATAGGGATAATAACTTTAAAGTTGAAGAACTATTAGCATTGACTAAGGGGGAGAAACTAAGATTAGATGAAGAAGTTGCAAAATAGGAGCTAAGGAAAGATAAAAGGAAAACTCCACTTATCGAGGAAGAGGCTCCAGCTAAGAAGAAGCAAAAGTTAATGCTTATGATTGGTCGAAAGTTGGAGATCAAATAACCTTCTAATTTGTAGGATCTAAGTGAAACGGCTGTTTAATGGGAAACAAAAGGTGAAAAGGATATTGGGAAGGATGAAGAAAAAAAAAAGAAGAAGGATAGCTTCTCTTCAGAAGTCAAGGAAGCATTCCTTTAAGCTTTCAAAGAATATATCACAAATTCTATTAAGGCTAGTTTTGAAACCACTTACAAGCTTCTATCAAAGGAATTTCAATAAAAAATGATAGATATTTCAAATATTTTGGAGTCTTACACAATTAGTTGGCAAACCGGAGGTATTAAGCTTAAGAAAGAAAGAAGACCTTTTGTATTTGATGAGCTCAATTGCTTGAGGCTTAATATCTGGCAATTAAACCCTAGAGTGGAGATTATGGATTTTATTCTTCAGTAGGTTCACCCTATCATTGTTAAGCTACTCAATGTTTCTCCTCTTTCCACTTAGCCTCCACCATTTCAATTTTATTCATTTATTGCAACTTCAAGTCAAAATACATTTTCGACTCCACATCATAAGCCACCCTCTTAATGATCTTCATCAAGTTTAGTGTATGTTTAATCTCTAAGACAATATGCATTATATTTATCTTTTTTGTTGTGGCTCTTAATTTTCTAATTTGTTGCCATGGATCTTATTTTCTATTTTATCCATTTTCCTTCATATAATGTTTTAGTTGTAATGAACTTTGTCTATTTCAATGTTAATGTCAACTCTCTTCATGTTTTGATGATTTTATCTTTCTATTTCTTTGATTATTTGCTAATAACAATAAAGGGAGAACTAGGCTAATGATAAAAATATTTTTTTTCATATTAATTGCTGAAGTTAAAGTTATCTATTACTAATGTTGCTGATAAATTTATAAATTATTTTCGAATAATGCAATATATATATATATATATTGAAAATGTTTTGTTATCATCAAAAAGCGAGAGAATGTTAAGTTTTCTTAGGCAACATGTTTTTATAATAACAATTGTTAAAGTTATCTAATCAAGTTTTCTAAATTAAATGATTTTAAGGTTACTTTGTTAATATAAGTTAGAAGGAAAGTTAGAAGTGATTACAAGCTGTTCACAATAGTTATAAGGACACTTAGAAGCTAATCTTAAGTTGAAGATATAAGTTAAAAGCAATCATAGAAGGAATCAGATGAAGAAAATGTTTCTAATGATTTAGAAGGTTATTTAGAAGCTTAGGTAGAAGAAAATTAGAATGGTAGGTAAATAAAGATACTTAAAAGTATATTTAAAAGGTATTCTATATTATGAAAAAGAAGAAGAATAAGACTTAGAAGTTATATCAGAAGAACTATAAATTGAATCTAGGCTTACCAAAATTTGGAGATTATGTTTGTTTTTCTCACAAGTCAAGGACCAACTTCACTAGATACATGTATTTGGATGATATATTGTCTTATTCCACTAAGTGAGATGGATAAAATTTTCACAAATAGAAGTTAGAAGATATTTCAAAAGTAGGTCGAATTTTGTGAAAACAACTAAGGTTGATGTTTGTCCTCACAAATGATCAGTTTTATTAGTCCTAGCCTATATAGAAATATCAAGAAATTTGAAATTCAAAGAAGTCAGATTCTATGGGAAGAATTTTATTGTATTATAACAACTAATAGCTAAAATAAACTTTAAGGTGATTTGAATTAGTCAAGGATACTCCAACAACTATCTTACTAGTTGCTGTAGCCAAAACATTTAAAATATTCTAAGAAGTTTTCGAAGACACATATAAGAGATCAATAAGCAAGATTACAAAAGAGATATTTGAAATTTACTTTGCTAAAAAATTGAATTAGTTCTATAATTTTATGTTGATTTGCTAAACAAAATTTAGAGGATTTCATCATTGTATTTTCACATCAAGTTGATACATGTTTGTATTGTTTCACCATAGATTTGTATAGCTTGTCTTAAGCTTGAAGGTAGAACAATGTGATTCAAGCTTGTAAAGTGGATTTGTACTCTATTATTTTGAATTCAATGGAATATCCAGTGTGGATAACTGGATCCCTAATAGTGGCATTGGAAGAGTGGATGTAGACACAAGGCTAAACTACTGTAAATCCTTATGTTCAAACTTTCTTTAATCCTTTCTCCTTTATTATTGCTTTTTAAATTTATGTGTGGTTATAATTATTTGATAAGCACTCATATGGAAATTTTTAGTCATTATACTAAGTAATCAAGAGGACTTTAATAGACAAAGTTTTAATTATAATTTACAATCAATTCCCCTTCGATGGCTTAAGAGGGACCAACAATAATGGTTTATGAAAACCATAAGCAAAAACTTTTGATTTGTCTATGATTGTCTCGTAACACATCAATTTAATAAGGATGTTCTATTTATGAAACTTCAAGATAATATATACATATATACATATTAAGTTTCTTTCTTTTCCCTTTAGGTTGGTAGGCTAACGTGCCTTGTAATAGGTTGGCCCACTTTGATGTATAGATTAAGTGTAGTGAGTTAAAAGGGGCTCATGTTGAAAAGGGTCTAAATTTTTTAGCTTGACTCACTTTTTTTTTTTTAAGAGACATTTAGGTTAGCCTATATAACTCACCTTACTTGCATATTTCGAGTTCGGTGGAGGTTAGAATCTAAAGCTTGAGCTCAACTCGAAGTGGCATTGAACAAGCTCGAATGTGACTTGATTAAGTTTGTTTAAGATTGATTTATTTAAAAACACTTCTTTTTTTCTAATTATAATAACATTAACATTCAAACTTGATTTGAACTCAATTAGCATTTATACTTTCCTTAAGCTGAATTAAGCTCGAGCTCAATTAAGCTTGTAAGTTAGTCAAGCCAAGCATTATAAAGCTTAAGCTTGACTTGATTAACTATTTGAGTAGCTTAAGTTTGAGTTCAACTTGATTTTTCTTAAGTTCAACTTGAGTAAATATTGAGCCTAGCTCGAGTAATTTACGAGTAGTTTGATTTATCTATACCCCTATATGGCATATGACAAAGACATAAATAGGTAGATTGCTAAAAAAAAAACCAAGGAAACTCAATCTAAATTCCATTTCCACTATTTTTACTATTGTCACTTTCCTTTTTCAATTTTGAATATATGTATACAACTCATGTATCTAATTTCATGTCCTTTTCTTTAACTACCTACCATATTTATCATAGTAGATATCTATACATGGTATGTCATAATTTAGTCCTTAAAATGTCTAAAAGACTTCCTTTCTCTTTTACTTCTCTATACTTCGCTTTCAGCCATTTTTTAATTGTTGTTGTCTCTTTGTTATTAATAACATTCAAAATGATGGAAGTATAACCCTTTAATGAACTATTGTTTGAGAACAAATAAGGCTCCACTCCTCTCTCTATCATTTTCTCAATTATCATCTTCATCGTAATCATCATTCCTCTCATAATCTCTCTTTAAGCCATGGTTAAAACAACCTATCTAGCTAAAAGCTAGTTTGTGTAGAGTTTAGTTTACAAGTTAATTTATTTCGATATAGCGTATTTAATGATTGAAGGAATAGCTCATCTCTTAATTGTGTAATTAGGGAATTACACCATTGTTCATCTACGAAATTAAATTAACATTTCCAAGCAAGGAAAGTGACAAAGAAATTAACTTAAATGGACAAAATGAAAAGGAGTGAAAGCATAGGTGATTCTCTCAAGACCCCATGCTTTCTTAATAATTATTTCTACTGATCTTTATTATCTATTGTCTAAACATTTGTGTACATTTTCAACCCTTTTGTTGCAATAACTTTTATTGTCATGTTAATGGGATCCTTTAATCTATCATTAGACTATTAAGATGGTTATTGGAGTTAAAGCAATGGGATTTTTTTTACAATTAGATAATGGACTAAGCAGTCCTCTTGATGTGATTGTAGAATACCCCTTGTTGACACAATGTTATTGATGATTAATTACATATGTTTGACCTATTAAAAAGTTGGTAAGACATCTCACTTGTTTTTTAGTTTATCATACAAAAGTTCATGTATTTATTATAGTTATTGCTCTCATATTCATGTTGGTAATGTTTTCTACTCTTATTATAGTGTGTTCATTGCATGTCACTTTCATAACAAAATATTTCTTCCCTATTCAAAAGGGCTTAATAAGCAAGGTTTGACAGTACTATGATAACAATGGTGTCAATTGGATGCAATTTTTTTTTTTTTAGAGCTTTCTATCTTAAAAATAATGTATAAATTTGTTTATGCTCTTATAGGATTAGTAAGAACCTATTAGGACTTGGAACCTACTATGCCATACATGATTAGTTAGGTTCTTAGACAGATAATGGAGGTAATAAGATAAGTTATAATTCCAATTTTCTACGACTTGCTCTTATAAGTACAACATCTCTATACTTTATATTCAAATGCAACCTACATTTAAGCATATATATCACATGTTTCAGGGTGCCATTTACCTACCCTATTTCTTAATTTATAATATTTAGTTCAAACTATGCTTATTACTCATCATAGAAAGTAAAAATCCTAAAACATATTACACCCTTCATTTCTTTGTTGCATTTTTTGCCAATGCTTAGTTTCCCTCAACTCTAAGACATTCATGTTTCCATGTTCCTTTGTTATTAGTTATAGTTCCATCTTTTCTTTTCTAACAATTTCAAATATCCATCACTTGTCTGTTGTTGGATTTGATTAGTTTACTTCTAATTAAGTTTGAACTAGATTTTTTTTTTTTGTATAATTAAAAATTTTAGAGCTTTCACAAGATATATAGGTTCTATAGGATACAATTTCTATGGTGATTTCTACTTATTATAAGATAAATTTGGATTTCATATCTCTAAAGTAAGGTATAATAGGTCTCACATACTATCCCTCTATATCCCCTTATCTCTACTTATGCATGAACTAATCATCTATACATATCTTCAATTATTTTTAAACTAATTAAGGAAAATAAATATCATGAACTTGTTCTTAAGATTTTTGTAATTGATCACTAAGCTTTTTAATTTTGGCAATAAAAATTTGTCAAGAAAAACATATTATTGGGATTATTCAAATGATGTATTTTGTTGAGCTCAATACCATATGGAGATGATGTAGCATACTAGTCAGATAAAAACTAAAAGGTACAACAGAGAAATTAAATTTGACAATTAAATTAGGTTGAAAGATAAAAATAAAAATAAAAATAAAATAATTTTTGGAAATGTATGGATGATCCACCTTTACCTTTTTATTTTTATTTTTCTAAGCTCAATTCTGTATGTCACATAATAATCCTGTTTTTTTTTTTTTTTTAAATATAGTTAAGAAAAAAAAGGATCGGAGGATAACCACATCATGGAACTAAGGCTCTTGATCGTGGTATGCTAGCTTTTAGCTTGAGAAAATAGGAGAAACTTGAAAATTACTCATTGGATGCTATGGTAAGCATATTTGGGTCTAACAGGTGGAATAAATTGGTGAAATAGTTCCAAAAAAGCCTTAGACCCTAAAACCCAGAGTCGCATTCTTCTTCTTCAGTCGACGAATTACAATTGATTCATGAGAAAGAAGAAATGGAATGGGATCCATGAACCTAAACATTATGTAAGCTTCAACATTTATAGAAAACTCCATCAATGGTGTTACGCAAGCATCAACCTACACCTGCGGACATCAATCGCTAAGGCTACAAAGTCTAACGGAGTAAGCACCGAAGAGAAGAAAATGAGCTAAAATCACTACGTATCCTAGATCAACTCATCCAATTGTCCGCTTTAGTTAGTAAGTCACAACTTACTTGGCTGTTTAGCTGATCCAACCAGTCCTTGCCATGTGTTATTTTAATTTTTGCAGTTTGCATTATTTTTTATTTTACAATTGTTTCTTAAACTTTCCAATTCTTTTACATTTTTCAATGATTTATTTAGACAAAAAATATATATTCTTATATTACTTAATTAAATTTGCCCAATCAGAGGATATTATGTATCATCTTCTAATAGAAAAATTAGCATTGCTAATAAAACAACTCCTTTGCAAGCATTTGTAGATGTTGAGAGTGGAATTAAGAAAAAGTTAAAGTTTAGAATTAAAATAAAAAAAATAGTGAAAGTTGAGTTTAAGCTTGTAATTTTTTCATTTTTATTAATTTTATATTTGAACTTCATAATCATAAAAATTTTATCACGTATAATTATGAAATGAGACCGTTTTGGATTTAGAGATAGGCTAGAAAATTATATTTAACCAAATGGCAAACTAGGCAACTAAAATTAAAACTTAGAAACAGATATCAATTGTTAACAATGTTTTCCCAGAAAAAGTGAATTTTTAAGTTTCGACGACGGAAAGCATAAAGGATGAAAGAAATAAAAAAAAAAACAGAAGAGAGAAAGATTGGGGTGCACGCTGTAATTAGACAAATTTGTTTTTCTTTTTCTTTTTTGTTCCTAATTGTGCTACCGGCAGTGCAGGTTTCTTGTAAGTAGGTCTAAACTCATCCGACGGTCGAAATTGCATCTTTGAATTTTAACGGTGAAGCAGTCAACGAAACATGTTTTATTTTTTCCTCTCTTAAAGGACACTGTAGAAAAATCCTGCACGCATCCATAGCAGAAAACACAAGACAGAGAAAGAAAGAGAGAGAAAGAGACACGGAGAGAGGGAGGGAGGGAGGGAGAGAGAGAGAGAGAGAGAGGGAGAGAGAGGGACAGCACTAGTACTACATACAGCAGAGAAGAAAGAGAGAGAAACCACAAATTATGACCCATCACTGTACAGAGTTTAAATAAATTACACGACAGATTGAAGACGGGAGGAAGGAAGGAAGAAGAAAATGAGTTTTAGTTTGAGCTGCTTGTGGTTGTGTGATATGTTCGAAAAGGATAATACTTGAGGTTTTGCTTTGATTAAGTGAAAGTACAAAGGAAAAGAAAAAAAAGGAAAAATAGCGGGTTTAGGTTTTGGGTCTTGTTTTTCATTGTTATTTTTGTTAAAGATCTGCATGCAATATTAAACAGGTGTATTTTGGGGTTGAGACTTGAGAGAGAGAATTAAAAGTTCATGGCAGTCGTGTAAAATCTGATCTGTCTTTCACATTCTTATTACTTTTATCATTTGTTCTTCTTGTTCTTGAAACAAACCCCAAAGTTCCTATTTTTAGCTTTGCATTTGGGGGAGTGAGTGTTGGGTCTCTGCAGTTTGTGTGTGTTGTGGGGCTGTTTTATGTTAGATGAAGGCCAAAGCCCTAGCCTTTGAGGAGTTTCAAGGGAAAGGAGTGTTGGATTTCGCTACTTATTCATCTTTATTTCCAGATTCATTTCCTGGAAATCCTTACCAGACATTACCTCAAAAGTGGCTCAACAACACAAGCAAGGAAAGAATCGATTTTTCCTATGTGGGAAGTACCAAAGCAACAGCAACAGCGACAGTAGCCACAGCAAGTCCATCTTCATCCACATTGTCTTCAACTCACAACAGCGGAGGTGGCGGTTCGGCAGATACCGCGGGTGTGGCGACTGAGGTTTCGGGCAATCTCAAATCTTTGGTAGATAGCGTTGGTGGAAAATGTGGAATGGGGGTTGTGGAGGATGATTGGGGAAGCATTGGCATTCAAGAGAGTGGAGTACCTACATCACCTGGTCAAGAAAACTCCATTTTTCGGCTTTTAATGGGTGATATTGAAGACCCAGAAATTGGACTTACCAAGTTGTTGCAAAGTGGTGGTGTTGGTGGTGGTGATTTGGCGTTTAATGGAGGTGGTTTTGGTGTTTTGGATCATCAAGGGCTTGGATTTATGGAACCACCAAGTAGTGTTGTTGGGAATAACAACAACGTTGAAGCTGCTTCTTCTTCAAAGGACTCTCCTTCCGACTTCAATGTAAGACTTGCTAATGTTACAAATACGAGTCCTTTGTTTTCTAGCTCTGTTAGTAACAGTATTAGTGGTTCATGTCTTCCCGTTTCACTGCCTTTTGATGTGTTAGCCAATCAATCATTAGATGAAAAAGCACAAGGCTTTAGTTTACAAGGAATTGTTAATCCAACCCAAATTCCATATAGCCCAAACCCATCTCTGTTTGTGCCATTAAGTCAAACCCAGATGCAAGAGCATCAGTTGTTGTCCCCACTGCCTCCTAAGCAGCTCAACTCCGGTAACTCGGGTGTTGTGGGTTTGAGTTATCCAGTTTCGGGGACAGTGTTGCAGGATTCAGGTCAGGAGTTGTTTGTCAGGAGACAACAACCACAGCTTCAATTGCATCCTCAGCAGTTTCAGCCAAGGCCAGCATTGGTCATGGAACAGAAGAGTGATGTGGTTGTGAATCAGCTTGAACAGGCAATAATAGAACAACTGTACAAGGCCGTAGAGCTGATCGAATCGGGGAACCCGTTACTCGCGCAAGGGATATTGGCGCGGCTCAATCAACAGCTCTCTCCCATTGGTAAGCCTTTCCAGAGGGCTGCCTTCTATTTTTCGGAGGCCTTACAGTTAATCCTCCAAGCGAATAACAACAACCCTTCAATGTCTTCACCTTATTCATTACTTTACAAGATTGGAGCATACAAAGCTTTCTCTGAGATATCTCCAGTCCTTCAATTTGCAAACTTTACCTGTAACCAAGCATTTCTAGAAGCATTGGAAGGTTTTGACAGAGTGCATATATTGAGTTTTGATGTCGGTTATGGAGGGCAATGGGCCTCATTGATTCAAGAACTTGCCTCAAGAAGGGAAGGTGCTCCATCCCTCAAGATAACAGCATTTGCATCTCCTTCAACCCACGAGGAGCTCGAACTTGTACTCACCCAAGAAAATTTGAAACATTTTGCTAGTGAGAACAATATGGTTGTGGAATTTGAAGTTATTAATATAGAGGCACTGGCTTCTGGTTCATGGATGTTGCCTCTTCATATCTCAAATGGTGAGGCTGTTGTTGTCAATCTTCCTCTCAGTTCTTTTGCAAACTACCCTGCTTACCTCCCTATGACTCTCCGACTTGTCAAGCAACTATCCCCGAAAATTGTGGTGTCACTTGATAGGGGCTGTGACCGAAATGACACTCCATTTCCCCACCATATGATCCATGCCATACAATGTTACACAAGCTTGTTAGAATCTCTCGATGCTGTGAATTTGAACCTAGACATTTTGCAAAAGATTGAGAGGTATTTGCTTCAACCCCAGATTCTGAAAATTGTAACTGGGCGCCACCAATCACCTGTAAGGTTGGTTGCTTGGAGGTCTGTTTTTGCATCATCTGGGTTCTCCCAAGTTGCATTCAGTAATTTCAATGAGTTACAGGCAGAATGTTTGCTGAAGCGTACACCAGTTCGGGGCTTTCATGTGGAGAAAAAACATCATTCACTTGTTCTTTGTTGGCAGCGGAAGGAGCTTATAGCAGTTTCTATGTGGAAGTGCTGAGGAGCTGGCTCATTGTGGTGTTCAGCTTTATATTGTGAGAGTGGCTGGTTAGCGTTGCTTTAATTTCTGATTTTTCATTGCTACCAGTCATTCTCCCATTCTAATTGTCTGTGAATTAGGTCTTTATTTTACCCAAGGACCAAACATCTATTTTTAATAACCAAACTGTTTCGTACTCTTCAGTCTCTTACTGCAGGTATGGGTGTTATTAGTGTGGTTTTACTTCAATTAATGTAGTAGCTAATTTCTGTAAGCTTGACAACAAGGCTAAACAAGATGCCAACAAGAAGAATCTTGGTTGTCACAATCATTTGTAAGTTACATCTTGTGCCATTGTTTGTCTTAACTGATTTGCAATGTGATTCTTCAATCATGAATCATGAACTTCAGACATCCAATTTGAGAATGTTGTGAAGCTTGGTAATTTGCGTGGTGTCTTTGTTGTGCTGTTTGCTCTGTGGAATTATGGTCATGTTGACATTGTGAAGTTCATTCGTTGGTGTCTTATCTTAAAGCAAAATCTTGCCACGAAATGACAAGCATTTTTCACAGATTGTTGCTTCTTATCCTGCAAAAGTTATATCGAATGGTTCTGAGTACTTTATGAGCTTCAAGCTCCGCCGAGTTCTGATTTATTCATTATTTCGTTAATGAAACTGTAAGTACTACTCAGATATGCGATAACTGCATCTTGGTATTCCTGATGATTAGTGACTTCTAGGCAGAAATAAAGTCTTCTTCAATGTTATTTTAAGGAGCTTACAGTTGTGAGTTAAAAGTAGGTAGCTTAATGAATTAGTCAATATCTGTATCTTGCTCATTTTAGCTCTTGCAAACTATGCTCTTCTTAAATTTAACTTGAAGTAACCATTTCATAATGTATGATGTTGAGGGAGCTGGACTCTGATCCTTGAATGCACATGTAATGACTTATGATTTGAAATTGGGTTGAGATTTGGAGTAAACATTGCCATAGATTCTTGTTGCATCGTCTATCTTGCGTATTATGATGAACATAAACCAAGCATTGGATCCTTGTGCGGTTGGCAGTCTATCATTTATACTGCATCGTATTTGTATGGCTACTATGGCAAAGCTCGTGGTGGTGTATTGATGTCATGGTCGGGAAAATTAAACCCTCAATTTGTTTGCATCAAATTCTTGAATTTTTTTATCACGATATAATTTTTTTGCCAGATACTGTCTTTTAGTGGTTCTCTTGTGTTTTCCTTCTTGATATTTGAGGAAAGGGGGTTATTTTCTGAATGGAGATCTAGGGTGTTTGTGTTACAGAAAATGTTCTGCAAGCGTTTTCGGCATATGTTATAATGAAAACCTTAGAAGTTACAATCGTTTGGCAATAGTTAACTGGTAAGAGGCGAGGGTTGCAGCCAGTGGTCAACGGTGGTGATTAACCATCATAGACAATGTGAATGGAGCCGAAGAAAATGATTATTGTTTTTGAAAGGGGAAATCATTTTCAATTAGCAATAATTTCGTGATTGCTGACCGGCTCTACTAGTGAATGGCAGCTATTGTCATCTTCCATTTTCACTTGCAGGTTATCATTATAGGTCATTAGCGTCTGCAACCTTCTGAATCTGTTTCGATTATATTTGATGGTTGCAACGCTTTTATTGTGACAAATTCTGAAGAAAAATGTCCAATTACATTTTTCGTTATGCAAAAAATCATGTAGATTTCTTCTTCTTATTTTTAAGTAGGTCGTTGATCAAACACTAGACTTGTGGATACTTATGTTTAGAAAGAAGGTGATAATTCGTGCTATTGGATTGTGTATGTGTTTATGTCGTGTCGAATTTCTTCGGTGCCAAAATTATATTAAATTGGATACAAGTCATAAATAATTAGTTTATAATACAATCATATTAGTTCATGTTATAATCGTGTCTTTTGTATCATGTGTATTGTCACTTTCGTGTTTTTTCTCTGTAAATAGTATTCTTAATCGTGTCATTTTAGTGTTTATGTTATTGTGTTAAAAAAATATATTAAACTGAATAAATATCATAAATAATTAATTTATAATACAATCGTGTTAATTCATGTCATGATTGTATCTTTTATGGCGTATACCCTGACACTTTCGTTTTATTTTTTTTCCCTGTAACCGTGTATTGTTTCGAAATTGTCAGTTGGAGGACATTCATGACGGGCATTGAAGTCCTCTTTAAGGATCTTAGCTAAATTCTGTCTTGACTCCATGAAACTTCAAAGTTATGGGACATTGCATGCAATGCATACACCGTAACATAAGGTAGTATTTTAAAGTGGAACTTAACATGGAGTAGTTTGTTAAAGAGTTATCTATTCAAGCCATGAAAGTCTAGTTTCATTGGACTTCTCATATGATTGGTTTATTTAATGTCACCCCGAGAGTTTTTTAGTCTGTCTTTTATATTGCATTTGCTTTGTAGTATATTTATTTTTATAGGCAATCATTATATTTATTGATTGAGGCCATGTTGCATGAGAGAGAAAATAGTTCGGCGTTTTGGTGTTATTATTGTTGTCATTGACTTGTTGATTAATTGTTTTTGTGTTCTCACCATAACTTAAGCTATAATCTATTTCCTTTAGTATGGAAATGTTTAATTGTCTGTAGTTGGGTGCCTTGCATGACAATAATGCCAATCATTCCTTTATTGTCAGATCTAATGTTTTGTATTTTTCTTTTTCTTTTTTCTTCCTCACATCCAAGGTTTGTAGTTTAATTTTTTTTTAAAAAAAAAATTGTCCGAATTACACATGATTACTTTTTTATATGCATTAGTTTGAAATTCAATGAACCTCAAGATTTATATGTACGCTTATTTTGCGAGGCACCTATGGTTGTAGGATTCGTAGGGTTGTGTGTTTTATCTATAGAAAAACTATCACGGGGGGCTTCTTGGAGTTGCGAAAATTATCATGGAGATGCCTACGTATTAATGAAACTCATCGGGGGTACAATATTATATTGAAAAAAAAAAAAGAAAAGAAAAAAACGGTTGTGCAGGATGTAATTGAAGGGTTGGGGATGTTAATGTAAATTCGAAAGTTTAATGAAATCTATTAGGTGTGCAATGCTACAGAGAAAGGTTACTAAGTACGTAATTAAAGGATTGGGGATGTGAATATAAATTCGAAGTTAATAAGAATGAATTTATTTATTTTTGAGGAAGAAATGAAGAAAGGGTAGTTAGTTATTTGGTTAAGTGGTGGCCCTTTGTCCACCTAAAAAGTTACGCGGTGTTTGTTTCGTGCTTCAGCAAACTGCCGGTTATAGGAAAAATTAGCGAAAAAAGGTGTAAATTGAATTTGACCCCAGGGGTCAGCTATTCAACATCATACTTTGTTTTGTTACCCGAATGTCAGCACTCAGATATAGCCGTCCACGATAATTAACCCACTCTATCTAATTGTTTGGGTAAAACTTTAGTTAATCTTTCTTAATTTTTACGTTACCGTTAACCTTTTGAAAAAAAAAAAAGTTTAATTGGCTATATTTTTAGGAGCATATGGGGATAGGATAGCCTGTGAAGGGACCTAATCGAATCCGGCATTGCTAGACGTGAGTTGAATCTTAATCTTTACTTCAAAATTTACGGTAAATTATAACTACATCCTTTGCTTACGAGCCTTCATGAGTGTTTAGTGACTTTAGTCCATCTTATTTTTAAAAGTGAGTTTTCGGACATTAAATCTTTTGAGGAAAAAAGAAGTAAATAAGACAGATCTTGTTTTAACTATTTATCCTTTATAAAATAGTAAATAAATACAATTAAGATAAAAAAAAAAAAACATAATAGAAAAATAACCATGTATGAATCTAAAAGCACATTTGCAAAAAACTTGAGGTGTAAACATTTAATTATGAGAGTTTAAGTGATATAATTGTTGTAATTCAATAGTATATATATTGGTATTTTAACAGGATGAATTGATTTTGAATTCTTCCTTTTTAAGATAATTGGTATGACTAAAAGAAAAAAATGAAGGATTTTAAGTGTACACGATATAAATAAGTATTAACTTAATCTAAACTTAAATGTTGATATAGGAGGAGAGAGAGATTTTTTTTTGGTGGGGGGTGTGGATTGGGTGGGGTGGTGTGGTGCGGGGGGCACAAGCGTAGGGGTTGGTGTGTGGTTTTGTGTTGGTGGTGGGTTTGGGATCGGATTGGTGGAGGGGTTATACTCTTTTGATTAAGTTTATATAGAAATTTGAATTTAATATGAATTCAATGAGATTTGAATAGACTTAAGTTTTATTTGAACTCAATTAAGCTTATGGTCTCACTTAAACTTTGAGTCCTATTTAATAGGTAACTTAAATAATTGGATTTCATACTTAACTTGGTTGTAATTGATTAAATAACATGAATACTAAAATTAACTCGAATAGTTAGTAAGGAGGATTCAATTATTTACTCTTTGAATTTGGAGTGAAAGCACTTGCCCATTTTTTTCTTTTTTTATTTCACTATGTGAAAGTTGTGTAACAAATGCAGATAAATAAAAGCTAAAGAATCGGAGAACATTTTATTCTCATTTGTTTCCACACTGTGACATACTAACCTCGTAATGCAAAAAGTAACTGCGGTTGGAACGAACGTTGCTCTACTGTAAAGTGGAGGAACGAAAACTCAAACAGTAGAGAAGAGGGCAGGGAAGGAAAGGTAGAGACAACTGCATGAAAGGAGCTAGGTCTTCAACTGGCTTCAAAACATTAGGAATGGGAAAAAGTACCTAAATCAAGGCCTTAGCAACATTCCTTTACAACAATAGGGAATGGAACTAGAACTCTAACTAGCATTGGATTTAAAACCCCAAGGAAAGAAAAGTCTCTCCCCACGTTACTATAAATTAAAGCTTTTGATGGCATTTTCGCGTATTTACAACAATTGGTTCAAAGCCAAACAAGAAAGTAGCGAATGTCTTCTCATTGTCATGAAGCCGACATTTCAACACAATTCCACGTTACTCGCATGAAGCTTTTTACCATAATTTCACATGTTTATCACGTTAGGGACAAAGTAACATTTAAAATTAAAAAAAAAAAACAAGTCTATTCACCGTCATGAAGTCAACATCATTACCACACTTCCAGTACCTTACATGTTGTGCAGATTCACCACACGTCGTCCCAATATTGGTACTTGGTTTAATAAAATAGCCTATCTGGATATCAACGATTGCCAATGTTGGTTGTATCACTTCTTACCTTATCTACCAAAAGTTCACTATATTAGTGTTGCTGCGCGCCACATCTAGTAGAAAGTAGAGACTTATAAGAGAGTTTTTTACAGCTTTAAAAGTTGGCGGTGAACATTGCAATTTCATTAGTTTTTAGGCGTGATTGATCTAATTTACCCCACAATTTTGTAGATACATAATAGGATTGAGAAGAGAAAAAAAAAAAATCCCTCACAGACTATAAGTTGAACCGTTGACTGAATCGAACTAAAAAATCGATTTTTTTACGAATTGTTTAATTCATGATTTGGTTGGTTTCAATTATATATAAAACAGTTTATAATTTGGTTTGGGAAAGCTAACCAAACTAAATCAAATCGAATTGTTTGGTTAAACAAAAATAATTTATACAATTATTTTATATTTTTTTTTTTAAAAAGACTTTCCCATCAATTTTCATGGATTTCACATAATTTTTTATATCCTACTATTATTTTTCTTATTTGTAGATCAATTTTTAAGATTAAGGGTCTAACTTTGATACTCTTTATATGTCTTTTATCTCCTTTCTATTATTTAGTGTGTTTCTTTTGTTTTCTTCTACCGCTTTTGGATTGATAGCTCTACTTTTCTCTCCTCATCATTGTTTCTTCAAATAAAATCTCTTATTCTCATCCAATCAAGTTGGATTTGTTAAAATCTTGTATAACTTTTTGGTAAGTATCATTTTACATGATAAATGTATAAGAAATTAATTGAAAGCAAATGAAAATTTAATGGAAAGGAAAATATGTTATTAAAAATAAAAGGATTTAGCGAATTTTGATATAAGTAATTTGAACCGGTTTTAATTAAGTTTGAAAACTTTACGAATTAAACCATATAATCGAGTGTGATTTAAAAAAAAAAACGAATAGTTACATTAGATTTGATTTAATAAGTAAAGGTGAACCATACCGAACTGAATTGTATCACTATTGATACATAATACATTATAAAAGGATGCTATGTGTTATATGAATTAAACATTGAACTACTAATTGTATAAGTATCTTAGAGAAGAATATCATGGAAACATGAAAGTATTAGTTATTAGAGATTAAATCAATTTAATTATATATTAAATGCATATATTTTAATAGGCATCATTATTATATGCAAGAGTACACATTTATGATGCGTGTTTTATTGATATTAATAAGTAATAATTAACATAAGTAAATATAATGTGCACGAACTTACATGCCTTATAATGTTATTCATGCATTTTAAAATGATATAACATACTTTACATGTAACAAAGAAAGAGTACACCTTATGAATCTAAATTCACGTATCCCTGTAAGAGATTTTTATTATTATACTATTCAAAATTATATGCAATTGAAAGTACCTATACATCGTATATAGTTGTAACGCCATAAAATCTACAGGCGTGATAAATTATTAGGTGTTCCTATTATTTAAAAAATATGTTAAGACTCTAAAACCTACTACAAACTATAATAACTTGTAACCAACATCATTAACTCACATAATATTTCCAAAATCCCAAGCTTAAGTGGGGAAAAACATCTTACCGTGCAAACATTTATAATAACCTCAACGAAGTCTATCTCCTCCATAAACATTTATCAGGACATACAAACTAACCCTTAGAGTTATGTCCTGATCAAGTTCCTCAAAATAACAAATATAACATCAAAGAAAGCTACAAAACTATCTCCCATGATCTAGTAATGAACTCTACAGAACCTCATCCACAAACGGCTCCTCATATATAGCATAATCATGTGATCCTTATTTGAAAAAGTAAAGGAATGGGATGAATCCTAATATGTAATTCATAAGTATACATGGATGCCACACCAATCATTCATATGTATTTGATGTAAGAAATAACAAGCATCAAGTTACTTATCTTTAATTTAAGTTCGCATACAACAAAGGGTTACTTCTGACCCTATCATACATTGATCTCTTATACATATACATAGATAGATATAAATATATAAGTATTTTAATTTGCCATCTGTATACTATGATGTGAGGAATTGCCACGATGGGCCTCAATACCCATAAGTCCATGATACTTAGATTTAGTTGTATCATCTCAACATGCGAGTCCATTAGGGAATCCTTGCGTGAAGATTACCATTATCCCTTAGGATCTGCCACTACGGGCTTGTAGGACGAGTCATGACAAGCACAATAAAATAATTAAGTTGAAGTGAAATATGAGTTAGTTTGATTACTTACAATCTTATTACGCACAACCATCAAACATGCATCATGTACAAGAACAATTAGGTAAATCAACTAAAGGTCCAAATCGAAATCAACTAGCAAATCAAATTAATAACTTGACAAATAGATTGATAAACCATCTTGATACATCATGCTAAGGACAAAGAAGGACGGTTGTATTTATGAGCTAGGTCCAAGCTTAGAGAAAGTTGGAAATGAAAGGTGGAATGTATGAAAAGCAAGCAAAATCTATGAATGAATCTAAGGATATGACGCATCGAAGAACTTTATGGACTCATGAACTAACTCAATATGATGTACAAGTAGTTCAATGAGGTTACTCATCATCTAACCTTATTTAAGGGTTAGGATAAGAGTTAGACAAGTAAGCAAAAATAGCTTACAAAAAGAAAATTCTATATATTCAATGACTTAAAAGATATGATTGCGGCTAAAAATCACAAAGGTATTTATACTCGAATTTTTAGGACAACCTACTAAACATGGAAAAGACAAAAAGGGATATTATCTTAAATAAGTATTGTATAAGGAATGTTAAAAGGTTACAAAAGGAAAATAAAAAATAGAAGCTTCGTGTAGTAGATTCTATTACGTAATACATAAGAGGCTTAGACACATGGTTAGTAGATACTAGTAGGCTTTTGGTAGAAACAGATGCGGGAAGTCGGTTAGCGTAGTTAATGTTGAACTGACCTGTAGGCTCTCCTAGGGTGAGTTCAGCTCAAATGTTATCTAAGTAGCTCAGAATAAGGTCGATCGAATTGTTGAGTGAGTGCATCAAACTATTTACTAAACATTCTTCAAGTTCGCACTTAAAGATTAGTGATAGGCATGGAAGAGCATGGCTCAATAGTGGTGATAAAGGTATATTAGACTCATATTTTAGTGTGTGAATTAGATTGAATTATTATTGATTTTATAGAAATTATTAAGAAATGGTATTTAAATATTTTCATTTGGATATTTCAGGTCTCAGAGGATTTGGAGTGGAAATATGAGCAATTTAGAGGAGTTTTACGTAAATGAAGGAAGCCTAGGTCAACACGTAGCACTTGGAAACTAAAGGCAGCTAGCCTTGAGTTGGCATACATTGAACACTACTGGCTTTTGAATGAACACCAATAGCTTTGAACTCTACACCGCCGGCCTTCATGGCTAGCCTTTAGAAAAAAAAAAAAAATTCAGTAGAAAGCCAGCCTTATTTTCTCTATAAATTGGCATGTGATTGATATTTGAGAAAAACTTGTTCCATCTTCTTTTGACCTAAAGAGTTTTAGATGCAGTTAGGAGATAGTTTTGAAGAGTTTTTCTTTTGATATTTCATAGATCATTGAGAAGACTTTGCTATTGCTATGGAGATCATTCTTAGAGTTAGCAATTGAAGTTTTAATTCATCATAATTATAGAATTGATGATTTCTATTCTATTTCTATTTATGTAATTTTGTGATTTGTTCTTATTTCTAATCATGAACTTCTTTGCAAATTCGATTATTATATGTGCTTTTAATTTAATTTCCATAGTTAGCTAGGTTTTAATTGTAGGAAATTGATGAAACCTTAAATTGTTGAGATGATAATTGTAATCATATTACAAGGTTAATAGATGTACGGATAATTCATGATTGCAATTTCTATGATTTTAATTATAATTCTCTATTGGTTATAATTGTTAGAATCACTATTGATATGAGAGTGGATGTAGGGTTTGTTAAAAATTCTTGATTAAACCGATTAGCTAATGTAGGAACAGCATTAATTAGATTAGTTAGAAATTATCCATAAATTAATGCGATGTCTCAAGTTAATTATTCGCTAAGACATTAGAGATAATTGATTTAGGGCATTAGTCGATCATAGGATAGGGAGATGCATGATTGTCATTTAGAGTTTATTGTTAATTGGAGATGTGAGAGTTGATTGATTAATTAGAGGTTTAAGTGCTTAAATTTTAAGGCATGATAATTTCCTACATTCTCAATTGATTGATTTGTCTTAGATATATAATCATAATTTTCTTTTCGATAGTTTCAAGGTAATTATTAGATTAGTTAATTCATAATTCAATTTTGATTGCTTAAATATTGATAAGAGCTATTATAGGTTTAGTACTTTCATAGTCCTTAAGAGATTGGTAACCTTACTCACTATTTATTACTTGATTCCGACTCAGTATACTTACTGGAGTATTCACGATATTTTTATATACATATTTTGACCAGATCAAGTTTTTGGCACCGTTACTGGAGACTAGAGATATTAAACCTCTTAGTTCTATTGGTAATTTTGGTGCACTTGACGATGTGTGTTATTTCTTGTTCTCTTTGCAGGTATTTTATGTATAAGAGTAGAAGTGTTGAAATTCTACCAGTAGATTCTGAAATAGAGTGCACTTTGCATCAATTGAGAAGAGAGAATAGAAGAAGGAGAGAGGTGTAGGAAGTTGAGATGGCAGGTAACAAAGATAATAATTAGATACAGGGAGTCCCTAGAGCACTTCGGGACTATATAGTACCTACTGTTATGGGGTTTACTATAAGGAGGCCTACCATTCAGGCCAACAACTTTGATATGAAACCATCGCTCATTCAAATGATTTAAACAAATCAGTTTAGGGGATAGCTAAATGAGAGTCCTAATGAGCATATTGCAGGATTCCTCCAATACTACAATATAATGAAGATGAACAATGTTATAAACGAGGTTATCAGATTATAGCTCTTTCCCTTTTCACTAAAGGATAAAGTTAGAGCTTGGTTCCATTTACTACCATAAGAGTCTATTACCGCTTGGGCTGACTTCTTATCAAAGTTTCTAAGGAGATTTTTCCCATCAGTCAGACTGCAAAATTGAGGAACGATATCACCAATTTTACCAAGTTTAGTGGTGAGTCACTTTATGAGGCATAGGAGAGAATCAAGGAGTTGATTAGAAAATGCCCACATCATGGCTTACTAGATAATCTCTTAATTGAGATTTTCTATCTCAGTTTGGATGAGACATTGAGGTCTTTAGTAAATGCTACAGCTGGAGGTACTTTAATGGGTAAGACTTACGATGAAGCAAGTGCACTAATAGAAGGGATGGCCTCCAGTACACATAACTGGCAAAATAAGAGAAGTAAGTCAAGAGTGGCAGTAGTCAATGACAATGACACTATGTCTCAATTAACAACTCAGATCTCAACTCTTACTACCTGGGTAAGTAAACTCATCTTAGCACAGTCTTTTAATATTAATCCTATTGCTTTTTATGAGTTATGTTCAGGACCATATTTAACTCTTGAGTACCTATCTAGAAATCCCTTAGCTTCAACTAGTGGAGAGTAAGTGAACTTTGTCAACAATTTCCTATGGGGTAATCAAGGACCGTATTTGAATACATACAATCTAGGGTGGCGCAATCATCCAAACTTCTAATGGAGGAATGACAATAATGCATTTAAATCATCACCTGGATTTCAAAAGCAAGGTCTTGCTTAGAATGCTCCACCTTAGTAGAATCTATTTAAAATGGAAGAGCTCATGTTGACATATATGCAAAAGCCTAACACCATGTTACAAAATCAACAAGATATTATTCATAATTTAGAGAATTAGATTAGTTAGATCTCTTAACAGTTGATGATTAGGATCAACGGCAGTGGATCTCGAAAAGGCAAAATGGGTTGAACAGGTATGACGGACAGGAAGTGAGATAGTTGGTTTCAATGGTTAATGTGAATGGATATCTTGCACCAAGACATAAACACAATCATGAGTTTGAGCTTAAAATAAGGTTTGATACAACTTACGAATACCAAATGTTGTTTAGAATTCAAATGAAGGTTAGATGCAACTCATTAACTGGTTTAAATAAAGGGGTTCACCACAATCTTAATGTCAAGATCGATAAGAGCATGGGAGAGATTAAGGAGCTTGATCTATGCTTGATAATCCAACAAATGCTAGCTCAAGAGTAGCCTTGCTCAAAAAGGGAAAGATTCTAAAATGTAGGAATATACTTTTCTATCTAATTTCGTATGTTTTTGTATCTCCTTTTGATGTTTATAGATGCTGCTATTTATAGCAAGTCTTAAACCCTAATGGCAAAATTATAAATAATGTACAAGACCTTAAACCCTAAAGAATTGGGCCCATAAATAAAATAAAGGAAAACATGTACAAGAATAGAAAACTGTGCGTTTTACAAGAGAAGTCGGCGTGCAATCACCCAGTATGTCTTGGAAGGAGTAGTATTTGAATTGGATAGGGTTGGCAATTGGATGTATGGGTTCAAGAAGGAGTTCCTAAAGTCTTGTAGTGTTTAGCCGAGATACTAGAAAGGTTGATCCACAATTGTTGAGTCCTAGAATTAGTTGGCACGAGTCTCTAAATGTTGTATCGAGTGGTTCTTTAGTTTCGAGTACTCGGCCTTGCGGTATCTTGGCACCTTGAGTGATGATAGACTCGATGTCAAGTGTTTATCTTCCTCCCTCTCACCCTTCTGGCTATAGCTCGGCCTTGGTAAGCATTAATAGGCCTCGGCTTTGGATAAGTTTACTGTAGCTTGGATGTAGTTGGAGGCTAATTCCCATCATTATTGTGGGTTTAAAAGGACATTGTCTTCGACGTTAAGCATTGAGCATGGGTTGGGATGTTAAATAAGCTCCTTCTCCCTTTTCGCTTTACCATGGGTGTTGTGTCACGCCCCGAACAAGAAGAGTCATAACAGTCCCGCCGTGTAAACTAATCTAAGATAGAAGCTGACCTCACAGCTGCTATCGTAGACGCAGTTTACACAAGGCGCACAACTCAACCAACTTGAAACGTCTGTTCTGACATCTGTTAATATCCAAACCTGTGGTAGAGCTTTAACAAAATACTTGTTCTATACAATCTGTAGTTTAGTACTACAACAGTAATTATACAACATTTCACGTCCAAGGGTAAGGATTACAATCAGAGTCTTTTAAAAACCACAGGTTATACGATTTATATACAATAAGTTAGAAAACTAGTGGGCTCCTAAGGAATTCCCATTTAGTTTTCTTCAAAACTTAAAGACAAAGCAAAAGCTCAGGTTCAGTTAAATTCCTCGTTCCTCACTTTCCCACACAGCAGCACACTAACCTGAGAACGTTGGTACCGGAACATCTTTTATCTTCACTCAGTACCTGCAAAAGAGTCT